>VDFB02252465.1:300057-348383 GCA_007258455.2 Sequoia sempervirens
AAAACCCTACATCTTGACAACAAACGAAAACTCAGTTACAAAATTATCTAATAGTGATTTGACAATGTGACAAGAAAAAAATGGAAGCTCTAATATGGAGCTCGAAGACTACAAAAAATAGACTTTAATTAAGGATATTGGTGCCTAGGGAACCTATTTCCTCTATTTTCAGCTCAAAATTCACACCATAGGTGCACAATGTCCTTATCTGTCCACTTATGTAGTCTGAATTTGTCTATGACTTTTTGTGTTTGTTGTATTTGCATTAGAATAGTAATTTGCATCATTAGGTCAATTGAATCATTGTATCTCATTTCTAAATCCATTTCAATTTTTTTCAAGGGTAGGTTGACTCAACTTTTAGGTTTTAATTTAATCATATATCTTTTCTAAATTCATCAAACCCCAACTACCTCAAATCCTACATGAAATGTTTAGGAAAAGTGCCTAAAACATAGAGTTAAATCCTAGGGTTTCACTTTTTCTATGTTTTAGATGGCTTCTCCTTTTTAGGAATCAAAGAAATGAAGGTTTTATTCATCTCCCTTAGGACCACTCTTGAGCTCCTTGAGTCCTCTATGGAAGCCACCACTTCACTACCCATGGTGCTCCAATTTTTTTTTAAAAGGAGAGTAAAAAACCCATTCGGTTTAGGTGCTTTATCTGGATGAAGCCAGAAGGTTGCAACCTTAATTTATTCTATCATAAATTATCTCATCAACACCTTGTTATGTGCCTCATCAACTAGTCATGGGATAACATACAAGAGCTGATTTTGTGATACAAGGCTTGATTGTCCTATGTTATTTAACATATCTTAAAAATAAGTGACTACTTCCCTAGTAATGCCCTCAAGGGACTCAACAATTGAGCCATCATCTCCCCATAGAAATATGATTCTATTGACTTCTCTTTGGGCTTTAGTGTTGTTATGGGAATATTTAGTATTCTTATTCCATTCTAACATCCAAATCTCCTTATATTTTTTCTGCTAGTACACTTCCTCTTTCAATTTCACCTCCTTATATCCTTTGAGAAACTCCTTTTCCTTCAAGAACATTTCATTTTCCATTCCTAAAGATAGTAATGCTTCCTTTAGCATTGATAACTCTTGATCCTACATGCATTTGGATTCAAATATGTTCTTGAAATGGGTTATGTTCCATTCCTTTAATATTTTCTTGAGAATATTCAACTTTGATAATGCACCAAACATCTTGGTACCCTCAATTTTCCACCCATCCCACTAGATGTCAATCATCCTTGAAATATTTTGATAGGACTTGAGCCACATGTTTTCAAATTTAAAGTGACACCTCACAAGGCTCTTTTCACCCATTATTTCCAATTTGATAGGATAGTGATCTGATCTTTATTGGGGTAAAATATTGCTCCCAAATCTCCTTTAAAAAAAAACCTATCTATTTTTTCTACAATATGGCTGAAACCCAACCTCCTATTCGTCCACATTTATGTTCCATTTTCCATCTAAATTTCAAACAAATCATTTCCCCTGACAAAATTCTCAAAATCTACTTGGGATTGGTACTTTCTTTGTATACCCCCTATTTTATCCTCACTATGTAGGATTGCATTGAAACCACCATTAAAATGCAACACTTAGGGGATACCCTATTATAGAAAACACTAAGATTTGACCCTAATTCCCTCTTTTTTATGCAACTTGAGGGGCCATATATATTGATTAATGTGAAAACCAAATTTGATGATAGACTTCTCATAGGTTGCAAGCTAACCAATTACTATTTCCCACTATATTTTCTAGATAGACTGCTTGGGGCCTTCAAATCATTTAAGCAGACCCTCAAAATCTCATGCAACTTCCACTTGCTCAACATTCCACATTTTTCATTTATTCTTGAAAATTTCCACTTTATTATTGCTTAGTTTCATCTCCTGGATCATGAGGACATCAACCTTTGATGTCTCCATGTGGTTCCTTAAAAAATTCTTTTTTTTCGAGGTGTTTAAGCCCCTAACATTCCATGATATTATCCTCATTTCTCCCTGGGAAGGGTACCACCCTTCCCTAATCTTACCATCATGGTGATTTTTCACTAGCCTTCTACATCACCATTTATAACTCTCTTTTCTATGTTTGGAAACCTACCCTTCCTCCTTCCTTCCCCATGGTATGGTGATTTCCTAGCCTTGTTCCTTGATTTTAATCCCATTTTCCCCTGAGTCACTGGAGTGGCTAGGGGATTTACATTAACTTCTAGCAAAGCCGACTTCTCTTCAAACTATCGTACCCCGCCTTCTTCTAGAGAGTCACTATCCTTTAGAGATTGATCCTCCAAGATGTTTCTATCATCATCTCCCACATCTGAATTCACTGCTACTTCCTTTGCAATATTTTCATAGCTCATTATTTCACAACCAACTTCCTTGATTTCCTCCAAACTCATGACTTCCTCCCTAGTCCCCTCTTCTTCTTGTGGGTTTAGGGACCATCTTGGTGTTGAATCCACACACAAAAACTATTATGGGGGTGGGGGTGAATCATTTGTACATTAAAACTAAAAAAAACCTTCATAAACATTCAGATCCACATCAACTTAAAAAACCCTTAATCTGTTAGAGTGTTTTAACATGAAAGAAAATAATAGAAACTGAAACACATCAACACCTTGCATAATAGAACACCATATTTACATGGAAAACCTAATAAGGGAAAAACCATAGTGAGGATTAGCTCACAATATAAAGTAATTGCAACACCAAATACAAAGGTCTCACTACCCAAAATAAAGAAGGGCTCACTGCCAATGGCTAACTACCAAATTATAGAAAAGAAGAAAGAAGAATGTTACAGTGAGAAATCCATCTCAATGTAATAGAAAATTCCACCACAACATCACCAATACATTCACAACCTCTCTGAATGTTGAATATACCTTCTGCTCATTTCTTCCAATAGTCTAACTCATTAAGCTCGCATTACACTTCACAACTCTAAAATTTACATCACACAATTCACACCTTAATTCTACATCAACTCATCACTTATTTATACCTTATTTAACCTTGAAAGCTTTCTCCAAGGTCAACTATACACCTCAACCATGCAAATTCAAATTAGGTCAACACTAAGAATTCTCACGGTAGAAGGAATGAAACTATACCACACAACATCTTAACTCAGATCTAAATCATACTTATACACCATGCCACTCTACCACAATCACTTAAGCAAATTCATAATTAGTGTAAACACCCGAGGTTGGTCAAACCTGTGCAAACACCATTAATATTTAAGTACATGCTTCCTCAAATCCAAAGATGACTCGTAAAACACACACAACACTTGAACATAATCTAGAATATTCCACAAACACCCTAAAATCCTGAACTGTTGATTTTGGCTCTTAGGACTTCTCTAACTCTTCTAGGGTTTTTCACCTAAAAGGAGAGAATTAGGCCAAAAATGCAAACTATTTCATTCAAATAATGTTATGTGTGATTTTTTGTAACCTAAATGAAGTTAACTAAATGCAATTGAATTATTTAAATCAATGAAAATGAATGCAAAACTAAGATTTACACTATGTTTGAAAACACACTGTGATATGCAAATAATGAAGTAAATGAAGAAATTATACAAAACAGGAAGGAACAAGATGAATCTAAGTGCACCTGGATGAAGTGTGATGAATCTAGAGTATTTTGGATGCTAGTTGAAATCACTAGTTTTTCACAGTGGGACTCATTTGCCCAGGGTGGTGAATTAGTCCTCCTAGTGAAAAATTGTTGGAAGCAAGTTTTTGTCTATCGAGATCTAAAATCTGACAAAATTCATATTTTTAGTCCTAAGTTGGGACTCATTTTCCACATGTGGTGAATCAGTCCTCTCCCAAATTTTTGAAAAATCAGGAGAGAACTCTGTAACACCAGATCTAGAAATCACTGCTTGTCGAGTTGTCGAAGTCAATTATGTAGAAAACAAATAGAAAACCTTCTCCAAGCTTGAAATAGACTTAAGTTTACTTGTAAAATAATATTCAACACCAAAAATATTATCAAATCTTCATACCTAGGTCTACAAACAAACCTGCAATAGGGGGAAAATGGTTTAAGGTTAGTGAATAGGGGTTTGCCTTGGTCAAACCCCATTTTTGGTAATCAAACCTTTAATAAAATAATGAAATGCAAAGGAATGATAAAATTTCAACATGCAATTGCTATCAAATTACCAAACCCTTGACGATGCAAGTCTGAAGTAATGTCAATGGCTGCTTCAAAGTGTTTGAATAGTGCTTGAAAAGATGTTGTAAAATGTTTGAATGCTTGAAATATGAAATGAAATGCTTGAATGAGCGAGGAGATGTAAAATGAGGTGAAAATAACATATTTATACACACTTGTGCCTTAGTTACTTGTTCATACCTCATCACAGGCCGACATCAAGTGATTTTGAATTTGGGGCCAAGGGGGACTCATTCGCCACCTATGACAAATGGGTCCCACCTAGGACCTAAAAACAAGTGTCAGGAAATATGTTGTATTTAATGTTTTTTGTTGGGATAGTACTAAAAAATACACTTAACTAAGCATATGAGAGCATAAAGGGGTCAAATAAAGCATGAAAAGGGGATAAATAGTGAAGATGTGCTTAAAAAAGCATGAAAGCTTGTTACAAGACTTTCCAACATTTCAAAATGGGACTTGTTGATTAATAAAAAGGTGATTTTTAGGTGAATTATAATTAATAGATTCTAGAAGAATGTAGAAACGTCTTGCAACACTTCACAACACCTTCACAAGACGTCATTCTTTGAGTTTTAGTACCTAAATAAGCATGTTCAAGCAATGTTGCAACATAAAATAAGAGCAAAATAGTACCATGAAACAAGACCTAAAAGGCCATGAAAATGACAAGGGGTCATTTTTCTACGACACATTTAGCCCCCACTTTAGTGAGAGGATGAAATTGCTTGAAACTCACACTAAAGTAGCCATGAACATCAAGGGGAGGGTTCAAATGCACTTACGCTAGCAAGATGGAATGACAACAATCAAGAGGGATGATCAAGCCTCCAGGATGAAGATTCCATGGAAAATTAGACAAAAGAAAAAAGGAACACACAAGTGTTGAGATGAATCGGATAAAGCTTTGATCGTCAATCCAACTAGTTGTGGATTAGATCTAGGTTGATTGTTTGAAAAAGAGAATGTGTACTCACTTTGGGGTGATAGAACATAGGATGGTCCATCGGGTGAGAAGGCCCAAACGGTAAGATACATACGCTAGTTCGTATGCACTCACAAACAAAAAAAGGTGGCTATAGTGAAAATTCATGCCGGTAGGTGGGCTTCCCGCTCAACCATATTAAAGTTACCCCTTTAGTACTTTAACAAGGTGCCTAAAAGGAAAATATTATGAACAAAGGAAAAACACCCTGATCATACAGTTGTGTTGTATGCAAGGAAAAAGGTAAAGTAAAAATTAAAATGTAAATATAAAATATATTTCAAGGGTAGTGTTAGAATTCATGCAAGGGTTAATCACTTGAGACATTGTATCTAATGTCTCCAAGAGAGGACCCAATCAAAGAATAATATTCATAACGGGGATGCGGTGGCGCATCAAGCCACAAGAATGTAATATCTTTGAGAAAGATCACCCTTATGAAGGATATTAGACCCAATGGCATCCCCAAAGTGGCAAAAACATCTGATAGAGCTACACTAGGAACCAAGAATGCGCAAATTATGATAACGTATGCCCCACTTCAAAATTGATGCATCATTCGCGAGAAATTACTTTAGTAGAGAAAGAAATAAAAGAAACAAGACATGAGACTTGGGCATGTTTCAAGCCATATGTCTTCAAAGTTAAGTTGTCATATCGGAAAAATGAAAATGAAAGAGTTGCCCCCGGAAAAGAAAGCACACCAAACACATAAAGGGATCTATGGATTTGGGGTCAGTATGTTCTTTGCTACAATGTTTCTAGATAGCTTGGAACTGTCATCATCCCCCAAATACACATAGAAATAGAAGATTGACACAAAGGAAAGCGAAAAAAAGGAAAATGAAAGAAGTTTGTTTTGAGGTCAACATGGAAGAGACATTGCAGGTCGTTAACTGCATATGATCCCAAAGGAAACACAACCAAAATGAAAATGAAAAGTATTTTTGGGTCAACATGAAGGAGAATTTTGGTCTCAATGTAACATCATCCCCAAAAGGAAAACAAAGAAGAAAATACAAGGACCATTTGGGTCAGCATGGAAGAGACATAGGGCATCTCTACGTTGCATCATCCCACAAAAGGAAAAAAAAAAGAGAAAAATACAAGGACCTTTTAGGTCAACATGGGAGAGACATAGGGCGTCTCTACACATTGTGTCATCCCCAAAAGGAGAATACAAAACAAAAAGGAGAAAAAAAAAGACAATGTACGACATATAGAAGAAGAGAGATACGAGTAGAAGTGTACAAAGAGAGGGAATATCAAACACACAATACGGGGGAACATGATACACACATGAAAAGGAAAATAAAAAGTGAAAAGAAAAAAGGCTAGTTAGGAAAATGCAATTCAACCATCTAATAGGTCATCCACCTCCCAATCATGTTCAGTGTAATGCGAGGGTGGTTGTTTGTCCAAAGGAAGAATTGCAAGTGTTGAACCAGGATTCATACTAGGTTCTTCACTTGATGGAGAGGATGTATCATTTAAGCTCATTGTAGATGAAAATAAAGAATTTAAATAGTTATTCACTTCATCTATTTTTTCTATCGTCGCATCATCATTATCATCATAGAGATTAATGAAAATAGGAGGATGAAGGGTGATTTCTAAGGATGGATGGATCAAAAGTGGAGGTTGTTGGATTGGTTCAATTTGTTGTGAAGGTTGCACTGGACTGTCGTGTGGTAGGTTAGGAGAAGGAGGGTGGTCATCTATTACTTCAGTCAAAGGTAAAGGTTGATTTTCTTTACCTTCTTCTATGCAAGATTGATGAGCAAGGAGACAATGATGAGGCCTTCATTCCCTAGCACCACAATTTCATTTAATTCTATTTTGGAGTTGTTGAGGTGTAAGAGCAGACTGAGTCATCATAGGTTCATCTACTTCCAAAGAGGGAAGAACAAAAGAAACTGAAGAGGATGGATCAACCACTTTCTCTTTAGCTTTATACACTTGTTTAAGGCAAGGAGGCATGACAAGAGTGGTTTCATTTTCTCTTGGTCATTTAAAAAATGGCGGGAAAGTATCAAGAGGTGGTTGTTCAGGAGGTTGTATGGTTTTCTCAATGTCAAACTCATGTTGAAACATGGTTTCGTCTATGATAGGAGGTGTGGAATTGGGCGTGGATGAGTTTTGAAGAGACAATTTGGCTATCTTTTTGGCTTTAAAATTTTGATAAGCAATGAAAAATAAGTCCTTTCAAGGTGTGATAGGTTCCATAGGTGTAGGCCAAAAGGCTTCTAATGAAAAATTACCTTTGGAAGATAAAGGATTAAAACCACTATGGTGTATGGTGACTATCTCATTGTCATGTGGAAACTTCAAACACTTGTGAACAACTGATGAGACTACTTTCATTGAGAAAAGCCAAGGGTGGCCTAGCCACAAATGAAATTGGTCAGATTGTGGAATAATTGAAAATGTTACCTCCAAAGTTTTAGGTCCTATTTGTAAGGGTAGCACAATTGATCCAATCATAAGGCATGCAAAACCCGTATGTGTCTTAATCCATGCAGTTGGTTTATTATATTCATCTTGATATAGCTCAGGTAATACTAGAAACTCCTCTGTGATCAAATTATCACCACAAGTGGGATCTATTACTATCCCATTAGTGGGCTTATTATAGATTCTGCCAACTATGTAAAGAGGACCATTAAGAAGTTTTTGTAGTATGTCTTTAGCATAAAAAGTGATATCAAGAGACTTAGTGGTTTGGCCCTTATGAGGGATAACGTTTATCGTAGTTATTAGCTCATCTATAGGACTTTCTGTAGTAACTGAGGGAGGTGTATCATGTTGTTCATTGTTTGTATCAACAATCATTACATCATTGGTTGAAGGTTTGCTAGCCTTGACAAAAGAGGTAGTAAGTTTAGGCATGGGATTAGTGAAAATTTGCAAATTCTAGTTAGGGGGTGCAATGAACTTATTGCCTTGATCATTAACACCCATAATGGACAAATGGCTTGAATCAATGAGGTCTTGAACTAAATGTTTTAGATGCTTGCAATGTTTAGTTTCATTTCCATTTCGGTGATGAAAATGACAATAAGTATTAGGTTTGAAGGTCGGTGGTAAAGGTTGGTTTGGATCAAGTGGTCAGAAAGGTGGCAAAGTTAGCAAGCGTTGTTGAATAAATTGGTTCATTGTATTATAAAGGGTATCGAGTAGGGGAGTAAACTATCTCTTAGGATCCCCATAGGTATAAGGCATTGTTGCTTTAACAACTGCCACTTGATTTGGAACAGGTTGAGTTGGTTGTGGTTGAGGTTGAGGAGGAAGATTAAACTATAAAAATCCTCTACTTGGTTTGTAGAAGTTTTGTGTGTTATTTTGGTGTTGATTGTTGTGTTTAGGTTTGTCTACTCGGTTAGAAGTAAATTTTGAATCATGACTTGAAACCAAATTATGGTATTCACACAATGTTGTGCATAGATGCATAAACAAAGGGAATTTCATCATTGTTAATTTATCCTAAAGGTGTGTGTGCAATTTTTTGATAAAAATCTTTTGCAAATGTGCATCAGGAATCTTGGCATCAATTTAAGCATACACAAATTGGTATTGTGGGATAAAATCCATTACTTTTTCATCTATTTTTTGTCTATGTCGTATAAGGTCAACCATTGTCTTTTTAGGTGTCATGTGAAATTGAAAGTGGCTTATGAAAGCATCCACTAATTCATTGAATGAATAGATGGAATGATTAGGCAAGTTGGAAAACCATTCTAAGGAAGTATCTTTCAAGGTCCTTGGAAACAGTTTGGCCAATAGTTTATCATCAAGGACGAAGTCACTACACAAAGTTGTATAGGCATTAACATGGATGAAAGGGTCTCCTTTTCCTCCATATTTCTCAAAATGGGGCATTTCTATCCCTTGTGGCATCGGGGTACATAAGATTTCTAAGGATAAGGGGCTACTACAGACATGATATGTAAGTGGAGTAGATTGACCTTGGCTAATGGTGGAAAGTTGATGTTGCATAGATGAAATAGTGGTAAGGAGCTATGTAAGAAGAGGATTGGGGTATGTGGGTTGAGGTGGAATGGAAAATGGTGATGGAGTGTAGGTGATATGAGGTGAAGTGAAAGGAATACTATGAGGTGTGAAGGTGGTGGAAGGGACTTGTGATGCCACAAGAGAAGTAGGAATGCTAGTGGAAATTGGGAAATAAGTAGCCTGATGCATAGTTGTATGGACTTACGGATTGGTATAAGTTGGTATGGAAGATATGGTTGAAGGGGGAGGAACTAGAGGTCCTCCTTGGCTTACATGAATGGTTGTAGATTGGGTATTAGAAGTGGCATGTTTATTGTAAATCTTGGAAATCTTCTTCATCACTTGCAAGCCATCATCACTTTCAATCAAACGATGAAGCTTATCAATGGAAGGTATGGTCATTTGGGAAATGTTTTCAAGTGACAAGTCTTGTTGTAAATGTGAAAATTCTTCATGAATACTAATGACCTTGTCTTGAGGAAGAGAGTTGTTTTGGTTGTCAACATTCATTGGATGAAAAGGTGAAGGTATAGAAGTGGTATTGTCAAGGCCTAATGCACCATTTTCCATACTAGGAGTAGAGCTCTTGAGATCCCAAGGTCCACAATGAAAGTGCTATCGTGGGAAGCCATGAATCTAGAACTTCTTCTTACCAAAGTATTATTAACAGGGCACCAAACAATCTTGCAAGTAACACAAAGGAGGGGTGAATGAAAATGGAAACTAATCTAAGAGTTTGAAATGAAAATAATAGAAATATTGTTAACTGTGACTAAGATCTAACTACAAAAAATATAAATGCAGATAAATTCCAGAAAAGTGCTAAAATTGTTGTTTAACAAGTGTAGAGGGATTGATTCACCCTGGGTGGCGAATGGGTCCCAGTATGCAATTTTTTTGTATTTTTCAAAAAAATTAAAATGATTTTAATTTCCTACGGAATGCAAACAATGATGTAGAATGCATAATTTTACTTTTTTCAACGGGATGCAATGCAAAAATGAAATCTAAATGAAGCTTTCACTAATGCAAGATAAAATGTCCTAAAGTGAAAAAACAAAACAATGTACTTATTGAATGTTAATGAAAATGAAAAATATGATGCAATATGTAAATAAAATCATAAATTCAAAGTGCTCAAAAGTTGGGTTCACCGAATTGAACTATTGATTTTTGGCTCTTAGGACTTCTCTAACTCTTCTAGGGTTTTTCACCTAAAAGGAGAGAATAAGGCCAAAAATGCAAACTAGTTCATTCAAATAATGTTATGTGTGATGTTTTCTAACCTAAATGAAGTTAACTAAATGCAATTGAATGATTTAAATGAATGGAAACGAATACAAAACTAAGATTTACACTATGTTTGAAAACACACTATGATATGAAAACAATGAAGTAAATGAAGAAATTATGCATAACAGAAAGGAACATGATGAATCTGAGTGCACCTGGATGAAGTCTAATGAATCAAGAGTGTTCTGGATACTGGTTGAAATCACTAATTTTTCACAATGGGACTCATTCACCGAGGGTGGCGAATTAGTCCTCCTCTTGGTGAAAAACTGTTGGAAACAAGTTTTTGTCTGTCGGGATCCAAAATCTAACAAAATTCAGATTTTCAGTCCTAAGGTGGGACTCATTCACCATAGGTGGCGAATCAGTCCTCTCCCAATTTTTTGAAAAATCAGGAGACAACTCTGCAACACCATATCTGGAAATCACCGCTTGTTGGGTTGCCGAAGTCAATTCTATAGAAAATGGATAAAAAACCTTCTCTAAGCTTGAAATAGACTTAAGTTGACTTGAAGCACCTATTCGACTTGTAAACCAATCTTTAACACCAAAAATATTGTCAAATATGCATACCTAGGTTTGCAAAAAAACATGCTAATAGGAGAAAAATGGTTTAAGGTTAGTGAATAGGGGTTTTCTTTGGTCAAACCTCATTTTTTGCAATCAAACCTTTAATAAAATAATGAAATGCAAAGGAATGATAAAATAACAACATGAAATTGCTATCAACTTACCAAACCCTTGATGATGCAACTTTGAAGTAATGTCAATGGCTGCTTCAAAGGCTTGAATAGTGCTTGAAAAGATGTTGTAAAATGCTTGAATGCTTGAAATATGAGATGAAATGCTTGAATGTGTGAGGAGATGTAAAATGAGGTGAAAATCACATATTTATACACACTTGGGCCTTAGTTACCCATTCATACCTCATCACAAGTTGTCATCACGTGATTTTGAATAAATTACTAAAAGGAAATTTAAAATATTTTGAATTTGGGGCCAAGGGGGACTCATTCACCACCCATGGAAAATGGGTCCCACCTAGGACCTAAAAACAAGTGTCAGGAAGTATGTTGTATTTAATGTTGTTTGTTGGGATAGTACTCAAAAATGCACTTAATTAAGCATATGAAAGCATAAAGGGGTCAAATAAAGCATGAAAAAGGATAAATAGTGAAGATGTGCCTAGAAAAGTGTGAAATCCTTTTACAAGACTTTACAACACTTTAAAATAGGACTTGTTGATGAATAAAAAGGTGATTTTTAGGTGAATTATAATTAATATAGTCTAGAAGAATGTAGAAATGTCTTACAACACTTCAAAACACCTTCACAAGACATCATTCTTTGAGTTTTAGTACCTAAATAAGCATGTTCAAGCAATGTCGCAACATAAAATTAGAGCAACATAGTTCCAACACCATGAAACAAGACCTAAAAGGCCATGAAAATGACAAGGGGCCATTTTTCTATGGAAAAAATCCAACAAACTCCTTCACAACAACTTCCACTTGAAGAATGTACACACCCAGTACACTTAGACAACCTTCCATACACTATAACTCAAGAAACCACCTTGTGGAGCACCAGACCATGAAAAAAATTGACTAAAGATAGATATGAACCTAATCAAAATGCTTCTAGAACTGCAAGAACATAAATAAGACTATGAAGAAATGCAAAGCAAAACCTTTTCTCCTAAACAATACTGTAACATAGTTCACACAACTTCCTCTACACAATGATCCAAACCATGAAATTTTGAATATATAACCTATAAATACCTTTGACCAACATATATGAACTATAAATGTAGATCTTCAACATAGAAGAAATGCGGAACAAAACCAAATCACCACACTATACACTAGAACACCTCTACAACACATTGTTTGGACTCTTTTATTCAAATTTTATCAAAAGCACTTGGAAACCAAGCACCAAAGACACAAACCCATCATCTTCAATACTTGATGAGGGTGCTAAACTGAGACACTGAAATCACACACAACTAGAGAATTTTATTATTATTCTAAAGATGAAAGTCTTACATGCAGATGATCTCAAATCCTTGAGCTCTGGAATACATGCAAGTTACAAAATTACAAAAATTCCCCCTTTTTGCAGTATGCGATCTTTCCCCCCCTCAAAAAAGCTACAAAATTTAGAAAACCCCACCCATAAATAGCTCATTTTCCATTTTGGAGCCAAAACAGTATTCAAATTATGGGCTTTGGCGGTTTGGAGCCAAGATTACAAATTCAAATTCAAATTTTAAAACCTTATTCAAAAATTAGCATATTTTTAAAAGTGCACTAGCTTTCAGAAGCCATAACTTTTGACTCGGGACTTCATTTTTTGAACCATTTGAACCGTTGGAAAGGTATCAGAGTCAAGAACGTGTTCAAAATTGGCTACGTCAATTTCAGCAAGTTTCAAACCATTTTGATGCCATTTAATGCCTCAAATCTGATCTAGAAGGTTTTTCAGGTGCAATTTTGGGAGACTAAAACTGCAATATATTTCAAATCAGGAATGTTCTCAGCCTAATTCTTTTGCAAATATTATTATTTTTCCATTCTAAATCCTCCCATATTTTTTTTTCCCCAAATACCTTCAAATTCCAATACTTGCTAAAAATAGTAGCTGACCAGAAAAAGCAGAAAAGAAAAACTAAAAATTGGGAATTACATTATGATGAAAAGGGTATCCAAAACTACAAAAACATCTGAGAAAATACAAACAGGAAATTCAAATCTTTTTGGGTGATGCAGGATTGCCCTTACACCACTGGATGCTCCTGCATTAGACACCCAGGGTAATTTGAGAAGTGACCCTGTCACACCTCAGATGGTTGAGGAAAACCCAAATGGTCAACCTATTCCTTAAACAACTAGGATGAATCCTCCGTAGGCCTTCCTCTCTGCTTTACCAGATATTCTTCATATTGCATGTTTTTGGTACTCCTTCCCACATGACTATCCAAGATTTCTTCAATCTCTTCCTTCTTTGAACTAGGTGTTGGAATGCCATACCACTCCATCGTTGGTACTTCCTTTGTGCCACCTTCATGATACTCTATCAAATCTGAAATGTTGAACACAGGGGAAATGTTGACTCCATCCAGAAATTCTACCTCATATGCATTCCCTAAATCATTCCTCTTCAAAGTTTTACAGGGACCGAACCTCTTCATCTTTAATTTGTTATAGGTTCCCACTGGAAACCTTTCTTTCCTCAAGTGGACCATCAGTTTATCACCAACCTGAAACTCCTTAGTCCTCCTCTTCTAATTTTCCTTAGCCTTATACTGCATATTCATCTTGTTAATATGTTCTCTTACCTCCTCATGTACATTCTTGATGTACTCTGCAAATTCTTCGGTTTCAAAACTTATCTTCTTCTCTTGGTCCATCTTTCTCAATTCTGGAGCAATTCTGGGATTTCCTCCATACACAATTTGGAATGGTAATCTACCAATACTTTTGTTGACAAAATTATTGTAAGCAAATTCTTCCTGGGGTAAGATAAAGTCCCATCCCTTGGGTTTATCTCCTACCAAGCATCTTAGTAGGTTGCCCAGACTTTTGTTCACAACTTCAGTCCTCCCATCAGTCTATGGATGGTGTGTAGAGCTGAACTTTAACTCTGTCCTTAATTTCTTCCATAAGGTCCTCCAAAAGTATCCAACAAATTTGGTGTCACGATCTAATACTATACTCTTTGGCATACCATGTAGCCTCACCACCTCTCTAAAGAACAAGAAAGTAATGTGGACTGCATCATGGGTCTTCTGGCATGGAATGAAATGCACCATTTTCAAAAAAAATCAACTACCACAAACACTGAATCATTCCCTCTCCGTGTCCTTGGAAAACTAAGAACAAAGTCCATACTTATATCCTCCCATGACCTCTCTGGTTCCTTTAGCCATCTGGCATACCCTGCAACTCTGCACAAACTTCTTCACATCCTATGATAGCTAAGGCCAATAATAATGCTCACTGATAATGGAAATGGTCTTATCCCAACCAAAATGTCATGCCATTCCTCCACTGTGCTTCTCCTTTATCAAGTTATCCCTCATATAACTCCTCAGAATACATAATTGACTTCCCTTAAACGACATGCCATCCTACATTATGAAATCCAACCACTTCGTCCTATCAACTGTAACAAGATCCTTGCAAACATTCCAAACCTCTACAAAATCAAGATCTTCAGGGTACAATGTCTTGAGTTCATTGAACCCAACCACTTCAATCTGCATCTCCATCAACAATGTTTGCCTCCTCCTTAAGGCATCTGCAACCCTATTCGACCTCTCACTCCTATGCTTTAAAACAAAGGTATAGCTCTACAAAAATTCTACCCATTTCATGTCTTTCACTTAATTTTCCCTGGCTATTCAAGTACTATAATGCTTGATGATCAGTAAATAGAACAAGTTCCTTCAGCAACAGATAATGCCTCCATTTATTTAATTTTTGAACTATTGCATAAAATTCTTGATCATATATAGAGTACTTTCTCTTTGCATCATTTAAATTTTCATTGAAATAGGCAATGGGCTTACCTTCTTGGCCCAACACTACTCCAATGGCATAACCAATGGCATCACAATCCACTTGAAACACCTTTTTGAAATCTAGGAGGGCTAAAATTGGTTGCTCTGTCACCTTCTGCTTCAACAGGTCAAAACTCTTCGCTGATCTAGTGCTCCACTTGAACTCTTTTCTATCCCCTCTCATTGTTTCAGTCATGGGTGCACAAATACTATTGAAGTTTCTAATCAACTTTCTATAAAAATTGGCCAAACCATGGAAAGATCTCACCTCAGTAGCAGTTCTTGGGGTAGGCCATTCCAGAATAGCCTTCACCTTCTCTTGGTCCATCTTGAGACCTTCTACGGAGACAACAAACCCCAAGTACACTAACTCATTCTTCACAAAACTACACTTCTTCAGATTAATCAACAATTTCTCTTCTCTCAACTTCTCAAAATCTCTACAAATATGCATTAAATGTTCATCCAATGACTTATTGAATATCAAAATATCATCTAAATACACAATAACAAAACTCCCCAGAAACTCTTTCAGTACCTCATTCATGAGCCGCATGAATGTGCTCAGTGCATTGGTTATCCCAAAGGGCATGACTAACCACTTGTATAGGCCCTCTTTGGTCTTGAAAAAATTCTTCCATTCATCTCCCTCACGAATCCGAATATGGTGATATCTGCTCTTCAAATCAATCTTTGTGAAGTACTATACTCCACTTAAACAGTCCATCAGGTCATCCATCCTTGGCAGGGGAAATTTGTACTTGATTGTTATCTTGTGTATGGCCCAAGAGTCTATACACATCCTCCACTCCCCATCCTTCTTCAATGCTAGTATTGTAGGTACTGCACATAGGCTCAGACTCTCTCAAATCAAACCCTTTCTCAACAACTCCTGAACTTGTTTGTTTAACTCCTCATTTTCTGTAGGATTCATTCTATGAGATGCCTTATTTGGAAAGCTGGCTCTAGGGATTAAGTGAATCTGATGACTGATCTTCCTCATTGGTGGTAAACCCTCAGGTACATTATCAGAAACAATGTCCTGAAACTCATTCAATAATCCATAAACTTCTACTAGCACATTCTCACTATCCTCCTTATCCATTCTAGGAATCAATGCATAACACAAATGCTCATGCTTCATACCTTCTAAAAATTTCCTTATGTCAACATAACAAACTCTAGCACTATTGCATACCTTTTCTTCAGCCTCCTTTAGGGGTTTCAACTTATGCTGGACTCCATCCTTCATTAGGGAATAAGTGTTTGCATGGCCATCATGTATAGCTCGCTTGTCGAACTGCCACAACCTCCCCAACAACATGTGACATGCATCCATGGGGATGATATCACAGTGTACCTCGTCATGATAGATCCCAATCTTGAACTTCACCAAGCATTGCTCGTTGACCAGAACTTTGTGGTCTTTTTGTAACTAGGAAATCTGATATAGATGTGGATTCCTTTCCCTCTTCAGCTTCAACTTCATAACCATCTCTTCTGACACCAGATTATTGGCGCTCCCACTATCAAAAATGACATCACAACATTTTCCTTCACATTTGAACCTTGTGCGAAACAAATTATTCCTCTATTATAGCTCCTTCTCTTCAGTCACCATGACTCTTCTAAGCACTAGGGATTCTCCCCTTTCAGAATCATTTGAATGCTCAGATTGAGCCTCCTCATGTCCATGTGCAACCCTTCCATGACCTTCTGGCCTTCTGACTTTCCTTCCTTGGTGTTGTGGGAATTCATAGGATCGATACCCTTCTTCCCCACACTAGAAACAAGTTCCTCTAAAATCACCTCTTCTAGATCCTTTCCCAGATCTTCCTCGTCATCTACCTCTTTGATCACCACTATTTTAATCACAAGGGTGGTATAAATTATCATTATTTTGTCCTCGGATGGTACCCACATCTCCATTTTTCTTCTCATCCTTGTTTCAGCTTCCAGAAGATCTTCCACTGCCCCTTCTACTTTGACCCCATTGTCCTTTTTTCTTGTTTTCAAATCTTTTGTTAAGCTTCTCTTCAACTTTCAGAGCAAACTAGTACACATCCTCAATGGTGCTCATTTTGAACAAGCTTAGCTCCTCTTGAATGCTCGATTGTAACCCATTAACATAACGGGCTACCTTCTCCTTGTTGGCCTCTGCATAGCCCATTCTGATGATCATCTTGTGAAAATATTTTTTGTATTCTTTCACAGATCTATTTCCTTGCTTCAACCCTTGCAATTTCTTTAGCAGATCTAACTCATAGTCCACTGGTATGAACTACTTCTTCAGTTTCTCCACCATGCGATCCCATTTGATGACCTTGCCTTTTCCTCCTCGATTTCTCTCCAACTGGACCTCTTTCCACCAAATATTTGTGTGGCCCTTCAGCTTTTTTTTTGCAAACTTAACCTAATTTTGATCCTTTATTTCTTCATACTCAAAATACTCTTCTAGCTAATTGATCCGGTCGATCAACTCTTTTGGGTTCAGACTTCTGGAATAACTGGGAACTTCTACTCTAGGTCTTTTTTCGATCTTTGAAATGGCCCTTATTAGCCACATTTGATCTTGATCAATCACTTCTTCCTCTTCTACATCTGAATCTTCCACCTCCTCTTCATCTTCGCTTTCTCCTCTCCTTCTTGAGTTTAACCCTCTTCTCATATGTTCTTGCAATGAATTAATTTGTCTATGGAGGGCTCTAAAACCCTCAACCACCAATGGATCTCTTCCACCAACATTTCTTCCACCTTTGACACCACCACACCTACCAGGCATCACTCTTGGAGGCATCTTGAATATCTCAAACCCACAACCACGGTCCTGGTGTGAACTACCTCACGATTGGTGATCTGTCCACACGCTCAAGAAAACCTGCTATGATACTACTTGACGATGGTGCTAACTCTAGACACAAAAAATCACACACAACTAGAGAATTTTATTATTATTTTGAAGATGAAATTCTTACATGTAGAGGGTCTCAAATCCTCAAGCTCTGTAATACATGCAAGTTACAAAATTACAAAAATTCCCCATTTTCACAGTATGCGATCTTTTCCCCCCCAAAAATCTACAAAAAATAGAAAACCCCACCCATAAATAGCTCCTTTTCCTTTTGGAGCTAAAATAATATTCAAATTATGAGTTTTGGAAGTTTGGAGCCAAAATTACAAATTCAAATTCAAATTTTAAAACCTTATTCAAAAATTAGCACATTTTTTAAAGTGCACTATCTTACAGAAGCCATAACTTTTGACTCAGGACTTCATTTTTTGACCATTGGAAAGGTCTCAGAGTCAAGAATGTGCTTGAAATCAGCTATTCCAATTTCATAAATTTTTGGGGCCATTAAATGCCTTAAATCTGATTTGGAAGGTTTTTAGGTGCAATTCTAGGAGACTGAAAGTGCAATATTTTTCAAACCAGGAATGATCTTGGCCTAATTCTTTCACCAATCTTCTTATTTTTCCATTTTGAATCCTCCCATATAATTTTTTTCCCCCAAATACCTTCAAATTCCAATACCTGCTAAAAAATAGCAACTGACTAGAAAAAGCAGAAAAGCAAAATTGAAAGTTGGGAATTATATTATGACAAAAAGGGTATCCAAAACTACAAAAACATCTAAGAAACTACAAATAGATAATGCAAATATTTTTGGGTGATACAGGATTGCCCTTACACCACTGGATGCTCCTGCATCAATACTTCCTCATCATCACTAAATCAACAACATCCACAAACAAAATCTTATCAAAAGAACACTAGAGGTTGACACCAGTAGCACTAACCAATGAAAACATAATGAAATTAATCAAAGCATCAACATAACTTCTCAAACATCACTGGTCATTAATGACAACACAAACATAAACCTACAACAATCTCCTTCAAACTTATTGACATCAATGACAACACCAACTACCCATATTTGCAACACCTGGAACCCCTTATACATTCTTTGTTGCATCCAAATCTTCTTCCTCTACACTCTCATATTGGCCACACTCCTAAAGGGAAACCAAATCCACCTCCTGACTGTGGATTTCCCTATTTATTGGAGCTGCCTTTCTATTCACAAATCCACTTCCTAAATTAGCAAAGCAACCCCCATTAGGCTTTGTTACACTATTCATGGAGTCAGGCTTTAGAAAGGTGGGGATCTTGCTAGCTATGAGAACCCATTCTATTTCCTAGTACCACTTACTCTCCTCTGTGATGATTTCCAACTCATCCAAGTGTAAACTACCCATGTTGATTTCTACATAGATTCTCACCTAGATCTTCATTTCTCCATGAATTAGGGTTTCATCCACTCTAATATAAGTTCCCAATTCATTCCCTATTAGGCTTAAGACCTCGTATGAATATTCTAGCGACAGGTTGTGCAAATTTACCCATGCTTTCATTCTATCCAATTCATGTTTGCAAGGGTTGAAATTTGGTTCCCACTCTTTATTGTAACACCATATTTTTAACATTTATAGGATTTTTCCAAACATGATGCTTTGTTTCAATTGCAGAATTATACATATCACCAGAAGAAAATTTTCATGCCATAAATTTGAAACATACCTCTTTGCTCCATTCGTATCTCCACCAATCCACCATTTTCTCCATAGAATAGCCACCCCCTCCCCACTTCACAAAAAAGTGCACTCCTTCAACATGTCCTTAGATTTCTGTAGGTTTTTATTGGGGATGACCATCACCTTGCCATTTCGTCTAGGTTCATTGATAATAATCCCTTTGCTAGAAATAGTAGGATCTCTCCTCACTTTAGATTTCTCCTACACATCTTCTTGATTCCACTCCACATGATCTTCATTCTCTGGATTCGATCCTCTATTCAAGTTGTTTGCATTTTCTTCAACGAAAAAGTGGGAAATTTCCCTAACCAAGCCATCATCCTTTTTGTGCTTCCTTGAATTATATTTCAGTGGTTTCCCCTTCCAATGATTAAGTCAAGTCACTGAGATCTTACCATTATCTTTCCTCAACCACCCATATTGATCCCCCTTAGTAAGCTCCATGAGTGAAGTCCTGGAGTAGTTCATTGGTTTCCTAGGGGGTCTCTAATCATACCAATTTTGGTTTGAAAAATGGACTTTCTTATGATCTACACTAGGTTGATTCCAATTTCTTTCTGCATATCTTGCTCCCCAAGCATGGACTTGATTGTTAGAATGAAACCAAGGCCTTCTAGAGGTCTTCATCCAAGGTCTATATCGAGGCACCTATTGGTTCTAACATGCAGGATCCTTTCTACCTAATGGAATGGTATTGGGTCCAATGGGATGATGATCATCCAAAAGGCTAAATGATTTTTTCATCTTACCAGACTTGTGCTAACACAAGCACTATCCACCTCCAAATGCTTCTTATCCATGATTCTGACCCTTTGACTAATCTTCTCCATTGAATATTCCTGCTCTGCCATCGCTTCCCACAATCTTGTGCCACCTGCCATATTGTTTGGTATATGTGTACATAATATATAATTATATTATAATTATTATAAAGTAAATATTATATTATTTTTAAATATTTTATTATTAGTTTTACGGCTAGGACTAAGGTTTACTATTAGGGTTAGGGTTAGGGGTAGGGGTAGGGATAATATTAGATTTAGTATTATGATTATGGTTAAAGTAGGTGATTAATGAAAGCTAAATATTTGAATTGAATAATAAGAGTGTTGAGGCTAGGGTTACAATTATAGTTTATGGTTAGGGTTAGGATTAGGTGAGGGTTATGATTATGGTTTATGGTTATAAGTAAGCTTATTTTATAGGGTTAGATGTATTCTCAACTCTAATCCCAACAATAACCAAACCAATAACCATAAATCTTAACTTAACCCTAAGTCATAAACCATAAGCCCTAATCATAACCCTAACCAAAACCATGATTTTAACCCTAACCTAACCCTAATCCAAACCCTATTTCTCATAAAACTAACACTAAACATAACCATAACCCTAACCCCAATCCTGACCCTAAACTATATCCACACCTAACCCTATCATTACTATAAACCTTAATCATAATCCTAGACTAACCCTTACACTAATGAAATACCATAATTACAACCCAAACCTAAGCATAATTGTAACCCTAACCCTAACCCTAACACTAACCCTAAACCTAACCCTAACAATAACCCTAGCTAAATCCCTAACTATAACACTAAACATAACTCTAACCCTAACCCTAATCCTAACACTATATCTATTTTTAATAACCCTAACCTTAACCCCAACCTCTACCCTAATGAAATACCTAACCTTAATCCAAAACCATAACCCTAATCCCAATCATATTTGTAACTTTAAACCTAAACCTAAACCATAAACACTAGTTGAAACCCTAAACTAACCCTAACTTCAACTTGAACACTAACACTAACCATAATCCTAATCATAGCCTTAAACTATAACCCTAATCCCAAATCTATTCCTAAATCTAACCTTATTCCTAACTCAAACCTTGACCTTGACCCTACATTAACATAAAATTGAACCCTAACTCAACCCTAACCTAACCTTAACTCTAATCCTAACGAAAACCCTAATCATAACCTTAAAACCTAATCCTATTTCTAACTCTAATCTTGAAAATAACCATAAATCTTAACTTATCCCTAAATCATAAACCATAAGACCTAATCATAACCCTAACCTATACCTAACCCTAACCAAAAACCATAATTGTAACTCTAACCTAACCCTATTTCTCATAACCCTAGAAATAAACCTAACCATACCCCTAACCCTAACCCTGACCCTAAACCATACCCACACCTAACCCTATCCTCACCCTAAACCCTAATTGTAACCCTAACCCTACCCTAACCCTAAAAAAATACCTAACTATAACCCTAACATTCATCATAATCATAATCATAATAGTAACCCTAACCAAATTCCTAACTATAACCATTACCCTAACTCTAACACTAATCATAACACTAACCCTAAATCCAACCCTAACCCTACCATAATCATAACCTTATCAATAACCCTCACACTCACCCTCACCATAACCCTATTTCTCATAACCCTAACCCTAAACAAATCCATAATTGTAACCCCAAAACTTAACCCTAACCCAAACCCTAATCTAATCTTAGGGTGGGTGTATAAAGATGGGGGGCCAAAATTTGGCCAAACATCTTTCAATTTTTTTAAAAAATCATAACACACTCCTATTATAACACGAGCACATTATAGTCAATATATATAAACAAAAAAGAAGCTTAATTTCATTCTCCATTCTACATTTTCTTGTTTATCCATGACCTACAAACCCTCAAGAGTGTTTTGGCATCATAGGAGGTCTCATTCTTCATCATTTCTTTGCCAAAATGCTGCCACGATATCAAGGAGGTCAAAGGAGTGAGTTTTTTTGTGTGAAATCATTAATAAATAGGTAACTTTAATATGTTTTTTGATGTAAATTTATTTAATTTGCAGGAAATCATAATGCACCTCCAAACCCTTCTAAAATTCCTCTTCAAAATCCTTATTCTCCCCAACCTCAAATATCTTCCAAAGAACAAGCCCAACAAACACCTCCAACAATTCCTCAATATGCTCCAAGAACTCAAGAAAATTTAATGGGGTGAATTAAAAACAACAAAAAAAATTTGAGGATATAATTACAAGGTTGAAAGATCTTGCAAGCTCAACCTCGCAAATAACCATTCTTGCTCAATCACTTGAATCAATGTTATTAAATGTAGATTCAATTAGCAAGAAAATAAGCAGTTGGTCAGATAAGAGATGAGTATATAGAAAATTTTATGTAGATAAATTATCCTATAAACAAGTGAAAGATGAACAAATTACAAAATTTGACTTTTGTTCCCTATTCACAAACCCTAGAATGAATCAACATTTACACCCTTCAAGCAAGAGGTTCCCTATCCATTGGTGAAACCACCAAGGGATAAAGAACCATTTTTGGCAGAGGTGGTGGATGGTTTTTGACCATCCTCCATGCAACAACAATGAGGTACCACAATATTTTTTGAGGAAACTCTATTGTGAGTTTGTCCTCAATAAAATCCCAAACTATTTTGATATTCGATACTTCCATGGCAGAGGTGGGGGCTCTGCATAGGATAGAGTGAGGGAATGTCTTGACCCACAACAATCAATGAGATGAGCATTCGTGAGACCAGTATATGAGCATGTGGCTATCCCTTCCATTGTGAAGGAAAGTGTTAAGGTCAAGACACTGCAGTTGATTAGTTCCCTAACCTAGAGCATCATACAACATGCTAGTCTTGAAGCATAGGGTGAGGGATGAGTCTTCGAGGAGTAGAGTTCCACCTCATATTTTTTAGGCTTGCAAGAAACCCTATGGTTATGACCCCACACATAGTCAAGATGCAAGTGTGCAAGGTACATCTTCACCTAATTAGATGGTGATGACAAATTCCCTCCTTCATAAGGCATTCAGCCTTAATAGTCACATAAATTTTAGCAAGTTCATTGAGTTTATTTTATTAAGTTTCATTTTTGAAATGCAAGATTAACTAAATTAGTTTAATGATTATAATGAAATTTTAGGGTCATAGCATCCATTCTATTTTCAACGGTCCTTCACCTCCCTATTACACAATGACATGTATTGTGGAGGTATGTAACTAGTAAATAATTATAAATATTACATGTGAATAGAATTTTTATATGAATGGTATTCTTATATCTCATTTTATATGTTGAATAGGTTAATCTTGGAGATTCAATGGCAACACCTCCCAGTGGAGGTGGACATCGAATTTTCACTTAGGTAATATAGACTATACATTATATTTCATAATTAAATAATGTTTAATGAGTTGAAGGTTCTAGATAGTTTGTAAGTATGCTTTGTAGTATTTAATTAATTTTATTTCAAGTTGTTATGCACTTCATAATTTATGAATTTCATTTGTTCATGTTGTTGACCTAAAAAAATATAGGCTAGTGGCATCACTAGCTTGTAGCATACCATTTCACTCTTATCCTCCTAACTATCATCACTAGCATACCATTTCAATAATCTATGAATAATGTTGTTTTATTTTTAGATGTTGCAATTAGACACTCCTTCGATGTTGATAGGGTAATGGAGCATGGTATGTCTACTACAATAGATAGCTTGATGCCTTTAACCAAGGTATGAAGCAGATTAGTAAATTTAAAATTACATTCATTGTTATAGCTCTTTATTATTGAAAAAACAAATTATTATTGATTTATAGTTTAATTTCTATCTGGATGGTTTCTATAGGACTTTTGAACACCACAGCCTGAGCATGTCAATGTTATGAATGAGGAGAGAGATCATCTGGCAGCGATAAGTTATTATTTTGTTAAATATTTCATTTTTAAAATGTAATTTTTATATATTAATTTCTATACTTTTTATTGTAACAGGTAAACCTCCATGAAGAACTAAATAGGAGGAGCAACCCTTGAGTTCAAAGTAGAACTCTATCATATGCATCTTCATCCCCCTGATGATCAAAGGCTACCTGTGGTCCATTTTATTCACCTGGAGGGGAATGAATTTTTATTGGGGTCCTTTTCTGTATGCCTATATGGCATTTTTGGACATATTTTTTCTATTGCACATACTTGACATTGAATGCCTATATGGAATTCTTGTAAGAATATATGGCTATTTTTTATATATTTTTTACTTATATCGACATATATTGATGTATGCCTATATGGCTATTTGGTTAATACACATTTTTTTATTGATCGTGTTCATATTTTCATTATAAATCCATGCTTCATTGGATATTTGTAGATGGTATACTTCAAATATTTAAAATCCAAGTGTATTACATGCACTCTTCTTTTATATAATTGTAAATATATAAAGTTTGAACATTATTCTCCCCTAAGATTATTTTAGGAAGTATGCTTCATGTATTACGTGTATTCATGTGTATGCTTCATGCTTCCTATTATACTTCACGTATTATGTCTATTCACATGTATGATTCATGCTTCCTATGTATACTTCATGTATTCACGTGTATGCTTCATGCTTCTTGTGTATACTTCACGTGTTCACATGTATGCTTCATGCTTCCTATTATACTTCACGTATTATGTCTATTCACATGTATGATTCATGCTTCCTATGTATACTTCATGTATTCACGTGTATGCTTCATGCTTCTTGTGTATACTTCACGTGTTCACATGTATGCTTCATGCTTCCTATGTAGACTTATTACATGTATTCACATGTATGCTTCATGATTCCTACATATACTTCATGTGTTCACATGTATGCTTCATGATTCCTACATATACTTCATGTGTTCACATGTATGATTCATGTTTTGTGTGTATACTTCATGTAATACATGTATTCATGATGTGTATGCTTCATACTTCCTATGTATACTTCATGTATTACGTGTATTCATGTGTATGCTTCATGCTTCCTATGTATAGTTCATGTATTATGTGTATTCGTGTGTATGATTCATGATTATTTTGTATACTTCATGTATTATGTGTATTCACATGTATGCCTCATACTTCGTGTATTATGTATCTATTTATTTGCTTCATGATCGGATGTATCTTCAACAAGATTACTCCATGTGTATTTATAATTACCTTATGCTTAGAAATTGTGAAAATATTAAAAACATTGTTTGTCAAAATGCTTTCTAGGTTGATAAGCACTAACATAAAAGGGAGAGAATTTCATTTGAGAAAGACATCCATAACATCATTGAAGAATTAAATTAATAATAGAACCTTAGGAAAAATTGCAAATAAATTAATTAAGGTTCATGAATAGTGATGATATAATTTAGGTTATGACTTTTCAAAGGCGAAAAGTTGTGACCCTTCAAATATGAAAGACTATGACCCTTTTATAATGAAGGGAGGTGACCATTCCTAGCATAGATGTGCCCACTTGGACATGTTGGCACTAATGGTTTGGCCCCATGAAGAAAAAAACAAAAAGTAGCCTACCTTGCAACTTTACACTACATGCATCTGACGACTTTTGGGGCATCAAAAATACTTTCACCACAACCAAACAACTTAGAGATATGAAAATATGAGAGAGGTTATTGTAAAAGGACCCAATATGATCTTGTACCTTTAGAAGGAATTTTTCTAAGTGCCATTATTTCTGAGTAACAACTTTTCAAAGTTTGTTGGCCTTTTGCACTTTGGTCTCTTAAGGGAAATCATCAGTGCAATGTAGCTCAAATTTTTTTAGCATGTTGGGGTGCAAAACAAGACCTTTCCTAGCATAAACCTACCCATATAGATGTGTTGGAATTTTCAATTTACTCACAAGACAAACAAACAAAAATTTACACCACCTTGCAACTTTACACTACAAACAACTTGGAGATATCAAAAATTGAGAGAGGTTATTGTAGAGGAGCCCTATGTGATCCTATAACTTTAGATGAAATTTTTATTAGTGCCATGGTTTCCAAGTAGCAACTCATCAAAGTTTGCTACCTTTTTTCACTTTGGTTTCTTAAGAGATATCACCAATGCAATGTATCTCGGATTGTTCCAACACGTTTGGGTGTGAAACAGGACCTTTCCTAGTGTAAACCTACCCATCCATATGTGTTGGAACTTTTTGTTTGGTCACACGAGGAACAAAAGAAAAATTACACCACCTTTCAACTTTACACTGAGTTCATTTTATGTTTTTTCCATCAACTAAAAACTCGACACTATGGGAAAATGACTTGGAGATATCAAAAACTGCGAGAGGTTATTGTAGAGGGGCCCTACATGATCCCGTAACTTTAGAAAAAATGTTTCTAAGTGCCATAGTTTTTTATTAAGGATTTTCAATTTTTTTTCCTTTTTGCACTTTGGTCTCTTAAGAGATATTGCTAGTGCAATGTAGCTCAGACTGTTTCAGCATGTTTGAGTGTAAAACAAGACCTTGCATAGCATAAACCTATCCATCTAGATGTGTTTGAACTGTCAGTTTGGTCACACGATGAACATAACTAAAATTACACCACCTTGTAACTTTACATTGCATGCATTTGACGCTTTTTCCATCAACTAAAAACTCGACACCACGGGCAAACAACTTGAAGATATGGAAAAATAAGAGAGGTTATTGTAGAGGGACCCTACATGATCATTTACCTTTAGACAAAACATTTCTAAGTTCCATGTTTTTTGAGTAACAACTCATCAATTTTTTCTACCTTTTTGCACTTTGGTCTCTTAAGAGATATCGCCAGTGCAATGTAGCTCAGACTATTCTGACATGTTTGGGTGCAAAAAAAGACCTTTTCTAGAATAAAACTACCTATCTGGACATGTTGGAACTATTGGTTTGGTTGCATGATGAATAGAATAAAAATTACACCACCTTGCAACTTTACATTGCATGCATTTGACAAATTTTCTATCAACTGAAAACTCGACACCATAGGAAAATGACTCAAAGATATCAAAAATTGAGAGAAATTATTGTAGAGGGTCCCTACATGATCTTGTACCTTCAAAAAATATATTTCTAAAGTTCCATGGTTTGTGAGTAACAACTCATCAAATTTGGCTACTTTTTTGCACTTTTCTCTCTTAAGAGATATCGTTGGCGCAATGTAGCTCAAACTATTTTGACATGTTTGGGTGTGAAATAGGACCTTTCCTATTGTAAACCTACCCATTTGAACATGTTGGAACTATTGGTTTGGATGCATGACGAACAAAATGACAATTACACCACCTTCCAACTTTACACTGCATGCATTTGACACTTTTTCCATCAACTGAAAACTTGACACCACGAGCAAATGACTTGAAGATATCGAGAAAAAAGAGAGATTATTGTAGAGGGTCCCTACATGATCTTGTACCTTTAGAAATAATGTTTCTACATGCTACAATTTCTAAGTAACAACTCATCAAATTTTCCTACCCTTTTGCACTTTGGTCTCTTAAGATATTTCGTCGATGCAATGTAGCTCAGAATGTTCTGGCACACAAGGGTGTGAAATAGGATATTTGAGCCGGTTAGAGAGTATGGAGAATGGTGAAGGATTTGGAAGAATGTGTAGTTAATGAAATTTCTTCTTTTAGCCCCAATGAGACGTTTAAATCCAAGGTTTACAAATTCTAACTAGTTTTTGTAAATGAAAGCTTAAATGACTTAGTTATTGAAGATAATTATGATTTGATTTACTATTGTTGATAAACTTGGCCATAACCTAAATATGAACTTCACAACTAAAAATAAATAAATAAAAGCACATACCCTATCTTAGAGAAAAATATTTAAAATATCAAGAATAAATGTGAAGACAAAAAATAATATGGTTAATTGCAAATGATTCATCTTTTTCTAAAAATGTGAATGTACCTTGATTCTAATATCCTATGTACTTACACATTATAGAATAATTATTTACCCTTACTATGATAAATCTTCTATGTCTTGATGATTATCTATTGTTTATCTTCAATTGGAATGTCTTCTTCTATCATGTCCAATTTCCTATTCTCACGAAGTTGCCTCATGTGTTATGCTTTCTTTGCATTCTTAGCTTCTTTCTCCTCTTGTGTTGGTTTAATCCTTGATCATTTCCTTGACATGACAAACAATTGTATATGTATCATGAAAAAGAGATAAATATTAGTTCCTAAAAAAAATGAATCCATACAAATAAATGAAATATATTTCATTCAACCCTTCATACAAAATCCATACAATCATCATGTAGAAGAGTAAATGTCACTCAACCATGATGAATAACCAAGTGCACTAAGACCACATAGTAGGAGTTTGATGCAACCTTCAAACAAAACCCACACAATCTCAATGAAATTCAAATAAAACCTATACAACTCAATGACATATACACCATTAAAAATAAAATAAAACTCTTACAATCAAAACACACTATCATAAATATTGCTAACCAGGACGCATGGTTAAGAACACTATACACATAATGTAGGAGTTTGATGCACATAATTCATGATGGAAGCTTCACTCAAAAGACATGAAAATGAAAATATACTATGCCATTCAACCTTAATACACATCATATATAACATATTCAATTAGATCCATTACACACTAGACATAAGTGCACTAGGACACACCATAAGACTAAATATCATGCATGGTATTGGATGATTGACATAAAATCCTTATAATAAATTACACATAGTTAATTCCATCAATCCTAATGCATAAGAACACTATTAACATTTTGCAGCCTTTGTGGCATATTTCCTTTCATCTCTAGCCACCAAAATTTCTACATATTCACCATATGATATTCCTACAACATATGGTAGCTATACATTTGTTGTTTCTAAAAAAAACTTGAATATTGTAGATTTAAAAATGTGCATATTATTCAATGTAAGATGATACACATTTCATATTAGATCATTTCAAAGGGTCTTAAATTGGCCGCACATTTCATATCATACCTTAACCAAGATTTTCATTTGGATTATTTGTCATCTATAAGTGAATTTTGCTAGTTTGGGTTGAAGTTGAAGTTGTTTTCTAGACATAAATGATTTGACAACAAGTTTGAATTGATTACTTTAGAGAGTTTGAGGAAGATGAGGGAAATGTTGCAATAAAGGGAGCCTTCAAGGAGGTTAAAAAGTGTTTTTTGTGGTCTTTAAAGAAAGTGGGATGATCCTAAGATGGATGATTGCTCTTCACTATTATTTTAGTCAAGAGATGAAGAGGAGTATAAACCCTATGGGAGCCACAAATTTAAAAATTATGAACCTTTCCATAAGGTTATGGAAAGGGGTAAAGGATTGGTAAAAGGAGCTCTTTACAAAAAAAATTGTGGGCATCAATAGCCCAAATGGAGAGATCAACAATATATAATCAGTTCAAAATGTGGTGCCAAAAATCCCTAAAGACATACCTTCTACTAGTTATAGAGAAGAATAAAATGACAATAGATCCTACTACAATGATTTTAGCAGAGGATATTTTAGAGGAAGAGATTAATGTTAGAGAAGGGAGGATGTTCCTTGTTAGAAGTGTGGTAAATTAGGATATTAGACAAATGATTGTAGGGAAGAAAGGAAGAAACTATGTGGATATTGCAGCAATGCAAACCATGATTTGTTTGGTTGCCCAAGAGCTCCATGATACTATAAAAGTGGCCAAACTACTACAAAGAGTGAAGAATTTTCTTGGTAAAATGTGCTAAGAGGGGCTAAGATTATAATAAGAATTTTCAAAGGAACCCCCTTGAATGCTCATAGATGTAAAAAACTAAAAACAAACAATGATGAACATGGAATATGCATTTTAACAAAATCTAATCTAATCCCTTAGAAAAATATAATGCATTTGATTAAGGATATGCATGTTGAGCACTCATAATTTTGAATACTTAGAAAAATATAATCCTAAAATCAACTTAATAATAAAAAAAAGAATTTTATTAAGCATGTATGATAGGAAGTGATATAGAAACATAAGAGAATGAAGGAAAATGTAAAGAACATGTATAAAGACTTGACATACCTTAAAAATGAAGTTTCGATTGGAGAAACTACCCGATTATGTGTACTCTTTTTTTATTCTTACATCAAACTCATCAACAATTTGAGCTTTCAATAAACTTGCTTCCATTTCAATGTTCAATTGTATATAAATCTAATAGAATTAACAAACACTATACAATTAACCAATGTATAATGTTAAATTATAACAACTCAATCATAATTAACATTGCAACACTACAAACATTGAAAATTGAGTTGATATAATCAAATTTGATGTAAAAAATTTGTTATTTCCTTCTTCCTAAGTTGGAAAACTAGAAAAAGGTGATGGAAAGTTCATGAAAATTTGGTGGAATTGCATGTGCTCTTCCCAGTAAAATTAAAAAGTATTTTTTTGTCAAATCATGTGCAGAAGAAGGAGAATAAAAAAGCATGTGGTCTTGTATCTTGGGTGTCCTAGCTATTTTACCATTGTTAGAGCAAGACAAAATGTCCTCACATTATAATGTGAGTGTATTTTAGCTTTCTCTAAAAATGGCCATATTTCAACTTCTCCAAAATGTGCTTGCATTATGAAAATTTTGATTTTGTAAAGGTTTCATAACTCTTATCACGTGTCAATATGGGCTTGGATTGAGTTACATTAATGAGACCTTTCTTTGACCAATTATCATAGCTTCTAAGTGTTGTGTATGTCTTATTTTTTGTGCAATATGAAGTTTCACCATCAAGCCTGTACATTAACCCTCAACCCTATATCTTAAACCCTCAACCCTTAAACCATAATCCCTTAAACCCTAAACCCTTTAACCTTAAACCCTAAACCCTTAAACCCTAATCCCTTAACCCTCAACCCTAAACACTATCCCTAAAGACTCAAACCTCAACCCTTAAACCTTAAACCCTAAACCCTCAACCCTCAACACTATACCTTAAACCCTAATCCCTCAATCCTCAACCCTCTACCCTATACATTGGATCCTCAACCCTAATCCCTCAACCCTATACCCTCAACCCTTAAACTCTTAAATCCTCAACCCATTAATCCCTCAACCCTCTACCCTATACATCAATCCCTCGAACATATACCTTAAACCCTCAAACCCTTCAACCCTTAAAGCCTTAAAGCCTTAAAGCCTTAAACCCTCAATTCTCAACCCTCTACCCTATACATTGGACCCTAAACCCTAGTCCCTCAAACCTCTACCCTATATAGTGGATCCTCAACCCTCAACCCTTAAACCCTTAATCCCTCAACCATATACCCTATACATTAAACCCTCAACCCTTAATTCTCAATCCTCTACCATATACATTAGATACTCAACCCTAATCCCTCAACCCTCAACCCTATACCCTCAATCATCAACCCTAATCCATCAACCCTTAAACCATTAAACCCTCAATTCTCAACCTTATACCCTATACATTAGACCCTAAACCCTAATCCATCTACCCTATACCCACAACCCTACACCCTCAACCCTCAACCCTCAACCCTTAAACCCTCAACCCTAATCCCTCATCCTTCAACCCTTAAACCATCAAACCTTAAACCCTTAATCCCTCAACCCTCTACCCTATTCCCTCAACCATTAAACCCTAAAACCTTAAACCATTAATCCATCAACCCTCTACACTATGCATTAAACCCTTTACCCTAAATTATAAAACCTCTACCCTATATATTGGATCCTCAACCCTCAACCCTCTACACTATGCATTAAACCCTCAACCCTAAATTCTCAAACCTCTACCCTTTACATTGGATCCTCAACCCTAATCACTCAACCCTCAACCCTTAAATCCTATACCCTCAACCCTTAAACCCTATACCCTCAACCCCAAACCCTTAAAACATAAACCCTTAAACACTTAACCTCAACCTCTACCCTATACATTGAACCCTCAACCCTCCACCCCTATACATTGGGCAAGCAAAATCCTCAGCCCTATACCCTAATTCCTCAACCCTTAAGCCATAATGCATCAACCCCTATACCAGCAACCTCAACCCCTCATCCATCTATCATTAAACCCCTTAAACCCTTACCTCTACCCTCACACAACATTAATCCCTCAACCTATACATACCAAACCCTTAAGCCCTAAATTCTCAGCCTCTACTCTATACATTAGACCCTAAACCCTAATCCCTCAACCCTAATCACTCAACCCTATATCCTCAACCCTATACCCTCAACCCTCAACCCTAATCCCTCAACACTATACCCTCAACCCTTAAATCCTTAAACCTCAACCCTTAAACCATAATCCCTCAACCCTCTACCATATACATTGGATCCTCAACCCTAATCCCTCTACAATATACTCTCAACCCTATACCCTCAAACCTATACCCTCAACCCTTAAACCCTTAAACCTTCAACCCCTTAATCCATAAACCATCTACCCTCTACCCTATACATTAAACCCTCAAAACCTTAATCCATCAACCCTCAACCCTTCAACCCTAAACCCTTAAATCCTTAATCCCTTAAACCATTAATTCCTCAACCCTCTACCATATACATTAAACTCTAAACCCTAAATTATCAACCCTCTACCCCATACATTGGATCCTCAACACTAATCCCTCAACGCTCAACCCATAAACCCGATACCCTCAACCCTTAAACCATAAACCCTTAAACCATTAATCCCTCAACCCCCTACCTATGCGACAGACCCTCAACCCTCAATTCTCAACCCTCTACCATATACATTGGACCCCTAAACCTAATCCTTCAACCCTATACCCTCAACAGCCCATCAACCCTCAACCCCTTAAACCCTTGGTCCTCAACCCATATACCCTCAACCTTATACCCCCAACCCTCAACACTAATCCCTCAACCCTATACCCTCAACTCTTAAACCCTCAACCCTAATCCATCAACCCTATACCTTAAACCCTTAAACCCTAAATTCTCAACCCTCTACCCTATACATTGGACCCTAATCCCTCAATCATATATCCTCAACCCTCAACCCTATAACCTCAACCCTTAAACCCTTAACCCTAATCCCTCAACCCTCAACCCTTAAACCATAATCCCTTAACCCTCTACCATATACATTGGACCCCAACTGTAATCCCTCTACCCTCTATCCTCAACCCTCAACCCTAAACCCTAATCCTTCAACCCTATACCCTCAACCTTTAAACCATTAAACCCTCAACCCCTTAATCCCTCAACTATTTAACCCTCAACCCTCAATTCTCAACAATCTACCCTATACATTGGACCCTAAACCCTAATCCCTCAACCCTAATCCTCAACCATATACCCCTCAACCACTTGCCCTCAAACCTCAGCCCCTAATCCCTCAGCTTGTAAACCATAATCCCTCGATCCTCCAGGCCTCAAGCCATGCCATAATCCCTCAACCCTCTGCCTGCCATTAAACCCTCTGCAGCACACATTAAGTCCCACCACTCCATAATCCATCAACATAGCACCAGCGCAAGCATCAGCCCCTCAGCCCTAATCCTCAGCCCTGCCCTCAGCCTTAAACCCTAAATTCTCATTTACCTCAATCCTGTGCCCTCAGCCTTGAGCCCTTAAACCTGAGTTCCAACCCTATGCCCTCAGCCCTAATCATCAGCTATACCTTCATGTAAACCATACGACCTCAGCTAATCCCTCAAACTTCAACGCTTGACCTAATCCTCAACCTCTTTTCCTTCAGTCATCAACCCTCGTCATCCCTATCCATCAACCCTCAACCCTATTCCTCAGCATGGCCTCCTTTTCCATCCCTCAATCCTCCATATACACTAAACTCTCAGCCCTCGATTCACAATCCTCATACCCTAGCCATTGGACTGAAGCCTAATCCCCCAACCCTATACCCTCAACCCTCCAACCCTCAACCTAATCCCTCAACCCCTTAATTAATCCGTAACCCCTAATCCTCAGCTGTAAACCGGTAATCCTCAACCCTTAAACCCTCAATATTTTATTATAACCCTCCCTCTATTAACCTCAACCATCAATTCTCAATCCTCTACCCTATACATTGGATCCTCAACCGTATACCCTCATCCCTCAACCCTATACCCTCAACCCTTAAACCCATAAATCCTTAAAACTTCAATCCTCAACCCTCTACTTATACATTAAACCCTCAACCCTCAAGTCTCAACCCTCCACCCTATTGGTTTTTCCCAAATCAACAAATCCAATGAGTCCTAAAGAATAGCCACTTTCTAATGCTCAGACTGATGAATTTGGAAAAAGACAAGATTCGTTCAAAGACTGAAATATCCTACACTTCTGGCTCTGTAGGACCAAGGTGGTTCTCCCTTCACAATCTTTATCCAATTAGGCACCTAGTCAAAACTACGAGGCTTCAACTCCTTTGACAAGGCACTTAGCCTTGACTCATAGATTTCACAAAACAGATCAATGCACATTGAATCCTTTCGTCTGAAATTTATGGGGACTTCCATCAAGGCATCCAAAAATCTCAAGAAAAAATCATAGGGTGATTCTCCTTTTTATCTTTTCATTTTATACAATCCTTGAACAAAACGTGTTTGATCAACATTGCTCAAATTTTGTCGATGTTCAACTTGGAGTTCATTGTGATCTACATGTTGTGATGATGGAGAAATCATAACAATAGAAGCATTACCACCTTGACAAGAATTTCTATTATTTGATCCTTGAATTTTGTTTGCATGAGGTGTGCTAGGATAACCAACACTCACAACCCTATGTTCTTTCATCATTTAATATTTCAGATTGTTCTCAATATTCACAGTAGTCTAATATGCCTGATGTAATGTTGTAGGATCTTTGTCTCTTAATAGATAACTCATTTTTTTATCAAATGCACCTAAGTACACAACCAAACATAATACATCATTTGGTCTTAGAATTTCTGGAATATCCCTTATTGCCTTTAAAAATCTGAGATTGAAAGTTGGGACTGGCTCATCCTTTTCTTTCTCAATGCTCATAAATTTTTCTGTCACTAAAATGGGATCAACCCTTTCACCAAAGTGCTCCATGAAACTACTTTAAACTTATCCTAGGAATGTATGGAGTATACTGGTAAATAAGAGAACCAATCCCTTGCATCTCCTCTTAGAGACTGAACAAATAGTCTCATGATCACATCCTCGTGATCTACCTCATAGTCATCCATCACATCAATAAACTCTTGCAGATGCCTAGTTGTTGGTTCAGACTTATCACCAATGAATTTTGGTACCTTATCTCTGATCTTAGTCTATAGTCATAAAATTGTACCTCTTGCAATTTCACATACATTCTTACATATGCTTTAGTTTCCACTCCCTTAGCATCTTGTGTAGGCTCATTTTAGCCCCTACATCAGGTTTTTTCCCTTCTTAGGATGATCAACACCCCTCTTCAACAACTACCTTCGCACATCTACTTTGTATCAAACTTTGTGCTTTTCCCTTTCACATCATTTTGTAGCGTGATGTGTACAGACACTAGCACATTGCACGGATGCTTGTGCATTACGCTAGCATCTTGCAATGTTTCAACATTCAAACAACCTTTTTCATGCATGTTTTCCACTTGTCACCTCCTTTGGTCAGTGGTAACAGCTTGAGATGCCCTAAAACAGCTCAGGAAGCTTCTTTTCCCTCCTTAAAAGTAGTCTTTTCAATTCATTTGGCCACTTCCTCCACTTCTAGCTTCACTCCTAGCTTCTCCTCTTCTTCTCCACCTTAGCACTCTCCCATCTTTTTCTTACTGGCACAACTCTCTTGTTTGTTACAACAACCTTCTGCAACACTTTCAAGCTCTCTTGGAATCTCTCTTTGCAAATCTCTCAAGCTCTTGTAGCACTCTTGGCTCTTGCAACTCTCTTGCTCTCTCTCTTTGGCTTCCTTAAGCCTTGCAACTTTATCTCCCTTATCTCATGCTTGTGAGCATCCTAGGATTCCATATCCCCTATCTACTACATCTCTACTTCGTGATATGGGTTTTCCTCCTCGAGTGGGGATTGATTTTATCACCTACATTTTGTGATATGAGTTCTCCTCATCGAGTAGGGTTTTCTTTTATCACATCCCATTTGCTTACTTCTCACTCTATCTTTTGGTTGTTCGTGGAGGTGGGAACACCAAAATAGGGGTTTGATTGAGGCAAACCCCTATACAGCCCCAACACTTTCTCTATATATTGCACATGCAAGTTTTGAAGACATTCACATACTAGAGGTTTCATCACTTGTGTGGTTGTGAGAATTTACTTTCTATCTATTCTTCTCCTACTTTATCATTTAATCTTTACTTTACTTTAGTTCCATTACAATCTGTCATTTTCCTATATTATGTAAGTTCTTAGTAATTTGATTGTTGGTAGTCACTTTGCTATTTTATGTGATAAACTCACTTTCTGGTCTCTATGAGACACTAGTGTGCCTCTTACACGCCAGTGTGCCACACTGTCATCCTTATTCCATGTTGTCGCCCTTTGGCTAAGAGCTTGTCAGTTTGTCTAGGGAACCTTTGTGACCTACTTTATCTGATTCTAGAACTCTTGTGTTGTTCTGTGAGGTAGTTTAGGGCAGTTCACCCCATGAGGCTCTTTGAATGAAGAGAAATCATTAGTGAATCCCCCTTCTCTACATTTTTGTGAACCTAACGTGAAGATGGTATTTTTAAAAAAACTAGGAATTTATTTTCCCCTACTTGTTGGGGTCATAACTTTTGACTCAGCGCTCAGAATTCAGAACCATTTGCATCGTTGGAAAGGTCTCCTAGAGAACTAGTTCAATCCCTAAAATATTGTGCCTTTGGCTATTGAATTTTAGGAACTAACACAGGTTCCGGCCTCAAATTTTGCTCCGAAGGCCTCTGAAAACACAAATTAGTAGAACCTAGAAAATATAAAAAAAAAATTGAAAAATCTAGATTTTTGGTTTTTCTTAGTGTAGACACTGAAAAATGTCCTAATTGATGTCATACACTTAAATTAGATTTACTAACATCATTTTCTCTTTAATCCGTCCTCTTTTCACTTAATTAATTTAATTAGCCTAGCTAATTAATTTAATTAGCCTAGATAATTAATTTAATTAGCCTAGATAATTAATTTAATTAGCTTAATTCATCTCTCTTCACACTAACACTTCATCAAATTAAATTAAATAAATCAAAATATTTAATTTAATTCCTTAAGTCATCTTATTTAATTAAATAACCCTAAGTTATTTAATTAAATATCATTTCCCCCCTCCCCTATTTATTAAATCATCTAATTTAATAAATTTCTTTTAATTCTTCTAATTCCCTAATTGCATAAATTAAACCTTGTTTAATTAGCAATTTAATTAATTTTCCTCTAAGCAAAGGTAATATTCCCATGGAATATTCTTTATTTTTTTGCACAATTAAAACTTTGTTTTAATTTGTAAATTACCTTTTTCCTCACCCAAAGGAATATTTTAAGGAGTATTCCCTCTCCTCCAATCAACTCACTTGGCTTCTTGAACAAGCTAAACCTTCAACCTCTTTAGCAAGTTACCTTTGACCTATGTGATCATGTCAAAAGTGTGTTTGTTTGAGGCAAGTGTGAGCCATTGATTAACTTTTATCACGCATTCTCATCCGTTGATGAGAATCCATGATCCATGCCTCTCATCCCATTCATCATGAACTGTTGATTAAGCTTTTTGATCTCAACCATCCATTCCTCATTTTCTCTCCTATAAATAGATCACTATTTGGAGACAAATGGATCCATATTTTTCAAAAAAAACTTATGTTGTTGAATTCACTCACATACACACTCATATTTTACTCACTTTTTAGCTTGTTTTAGTTCATTTTCATTGCATAATAGCTTAGAGAATCCATTAATGGCTTCCATGCATCCATCTTAGTTTGTAAATAAATTAGGGTTTTCATCTTTTAGCATAATTTTAGCTTATATTAGCTTAGCAATTGCATAATTAAATAATTTATAGCATAAAATCATAGTAACTTAGCTTGCATCATGTTCATTTTAGCATAAATTAGGCTTTCATACACTAAACACTATGGTTTCATCAATTCCCTTCCATAGGATCGACTGAAACAAGCTCACTAATCATGGGATTGGGAAAGGGTCGTCGTTCCACATCAACATGACACCAATTCCACAACAAGATAAGTTTTAGATGGATTAGAATAGATGTTTCAAAATATTTCATAATCTAGTATGTTAGATTTTGATTGATATTGTTGAGATTCAAGTATTGGTGGCTCTGTTACACTTCGATTCTTCATGGACCAAGCGTAATTCAGCCCATATCAATATTTTCATATCACACATAGTTCTATCACCCCAAAATGAATTTAATATCTTCTTTTATTAGTTTAGTATCTAATTTTGTTCAAAATATTAATGATGTTCCATTTCATGCATGTGATGGTGACTTGACCTTGCCTATGTCACTTGATATCTTTGATCCTTTTCATGAAAGTCCTTTGGCTTCAGAGGATATTTTGTCACAAGAAGATGAAATAATTGATACCTTTCTTAATGTTACTCTACCTTATATTCATTCCAATGCACTCTCTTCCAGAGATGATGCATTAGCGAATGATGAACCTCCTTCTACATCTAATCCTCCCTAGGTTGATGTTGAGAATGTTTCTTCAAATAATTATTCCACTAGTTGTGATGATTCTATAAATGTATTAATCTATGTGTCTACTGCCCCTCAAACGCCTAAGAGATTGGTCATTTATCTAACTCTATTTATTCCTTCCCCTAAAAGGGTTTGTTCTATTAATGGATTTCTATCTAAGTGATTCTCCTGATATTCCTATGGCTCCCTCTTATAGAGCGGTAGCCCATACTTATGAGAATAGAATGAATAAAAAACCAAGCCTTCCTTAAGCTCCTAAAACTTCAACTAAAGCACCTGGTGAGTACGATTTTGTCGAGCAACTTCGAGTTACTATGGCTAAGATCTCACTGTGGGAGTTGCCTCAGGAAGCCTTGTAAAATATCCTCTTGCCTCCTTCCACTAGGCTAACAAATATTGATGTGTTGATAGCTCATATTCATGTAGATTTTTTTAATAATACATTCTATCTGTAGGGACTCCTGCCTCTAGAGGTACAGAAGCAAGCATACCCTCTAATGATTATAGTTAACATTAATAATATCAGCATTAGACTTACTCTCGTTGACGCTAGTTCTACACTCAATGTATGTAGCATTGATCTATTTCCTAAGATTAATATTGATTCATCTTCTCTTAATCTTTCTTGTGTTGTTATTCATGGGTTCGATAATGTTGGTTGACAAGCCCTAGGCATGATAGTCTTTCCTTTGAGGTTGGGACCAATTATTGTACCTACCCTTGTACATTTTATGTCAAAAAAGTTACCATATAACCTTCTTCTTGGTAGACCGTGGATCCATTCTATGGGTGCAGTCCCATCTATCTTGCATAAAACTATTAAGTTCATTTGCAATAATTAAGTAGTCACAGTCAAGGCTGACCCTGATGCTATGCACTTATGTGAGATGGTAGTTGATGGTCAATTTTTGGTTATGCCTACTCTTATTCCTTCAGTTTCTTCCAATGTTTCAATGTTTACTCCACCAATACCTAATACAAAGGATACTCTTGAGATAGATGTCCCTAAAGAAGATCCTTTTGAATCAAGAATTATTAAGTTTGCTCCTTCTACCTCTTCTTAAGAAAATGCATGTCTTGGTGATGATTGGGGTTCTCTAGACTTTACAGAATCCTTCATTGGAGAATGTAAAGTCAACCTGATCCATTTAGACCTTCCAGTAACATCACCCAATCCCACTATCAAAGATGGTTATTCTTTTGCATCACAAGATAATGTGAGCAATAGTTGTAATGTACTTAATGTCGATCCTCCTCCTTTTGAGGAGGATGATCATACCTCTATTAAAGAGGCCAATGTTCATAGTCCTACCAAGAAGGTTGATGGCGATCCCATAGAAGAGTATGATCCCCCTAGCTAGAATAATACTCTCTATGAGGATCCTCCATTGTCTTCCATCTTTGTATCTTCTTGTTATGTGCAGTCAAAATTTTCTCCACAAGGGAAAGGTTTGCTTCCTGCTTCTCATTCCTTATCGGAGGAAGAGTGTATCTTGTTGAGGCTTCTCAAATCTCACTTGATTACTCTTCCTTCTCCTATATGTAAGAAATTTCATAAGCATGATAAAGTAAAACATTCTTTCTGTGCATACCATCGAGTGCCATCACCCATTTATTTGTTGGTGCACCTACCCCTTCTTCAAATGAAAAGTGATATTGAGGTCTACCTCTATCCTACATGTTCTAAGTATCTTGCATGGTTCTCCTCCCCTATGTGCTAGGGGAAACAATAACTTGTTATGGAGATGTGTGTCCTTCTTCAGGACCCCCTCTCTTCTCTCTATCTTTTAAATGAAGCGTCCCTCTAGTGGACCCATTTTTATTCTGAAGGGTTCCTGAGGGACCCTCTTTGAATGCTTTTCTCTTGAGTAAAATCTTGGCATCTAGCTTGGGGAAGCTTGACTAGAACTCATTTTCAAATAGTGTGTCTGTTGAGTGGACCCCTCTTCTTTTGAAGGGTTCCTGAGGGACCCCTTTGAAATCCTTCCAATTCATCATTGTTCTTCGTGACTATTTGCTTGATTTCCTACATGGTCACTTTATTTTCTGGCATGTTTTATCTATGAATTAACATGTCACTTCACAAGTGTGCCTATGAAGCCACTTTCTAACTCTGTGGAGTCCCCTTACTTTTATGGGTTTCCTCCATGTTAGAGATCTTAATGGATACCTCCTTGTAGGTTTGCAGGCCTGGAAGGTGCTTTCATCGTAGTTTCCTCCATGTGAGAGATCTTGGGGGATACCTCCTTGCAGGTCTGTAGGCTTGTAAGGTTCTTTCATCTGGGTTTCCTTCATGTGAGAGATCTTGAGGGATACCTTCTTGTAGGTCTACAAGCCTATAAGGTACATACTTCGCAGGGCTTCCTTCATGTGAGAGATCTTGGTGGTTTCCTCCATGCAGGTCTATGGGCCTGTGAGATGCTTTTCATCCTATGGGATTTGTCCATCGTTGCTCTACAGGCCTTCAGTGCATTTCATTCAAACCTCCTTAGGAGAGAATACCTATGGAGCCATCTCTCTTGGAGCCATTTCCTTCTTTCTCTCTCTTGAGCCTTTTTTTTGCTTCTCTTCTCAATTGTATATACTAGATCAAAGATCTAAATATTCTTCATCCTGAGTATATGCTCTTTCTCTCTTCAACATAGAGTTCTTCTATGTATTGTTTTCAATTTTGGGATGATGCATAGTATTGAGACAACCTTCTACATCGAGGTCTATTTCACTTTGCTGACTCAAATCCTTTAGTTTTTTGTGTGCTAACATTGTTGTCTGGTGTAGGTTTTTCTTGTCTAATGCATTTTTTTTAGGTCTTCAGCTTGGGGGCATGCTTCTATGGTTCAAAGAGTTATCTACTTCCTCTATAGTATCCTTTTGGCGGATGATGTTATTTATATTTCAATGATTCTATTATTCATCCTTTGGTTTCACTCATGGCATGTAGGCTTGTTTGGCACCTCAGCCTTTTTCCTTCTCGGGATGCTCAAGCCTCTTTTCCTTAGTAACTACCTTCGTATCGGCTTTGCAGCAGCCAGACTTTGCGTTTTCCCTTTCCTGTCATTTTGTGGCATGATGTGTGTGGACACTAGCACACCATGTGGATGTCCACACACGTGCTAGTGTCTGTGACATTTCAATGTTCAGCGATCATTTTCGTGCTTGTTTTCCACTTTTCACGTCCTTTGGTGGGATTAGTAGCGGCTTGAGTGCCCTAAAATGGCTCAAAGGCTTCTTTTCCTCCTTAAAAGCAATATTTTCAATTCATTGCTCTTCCTCCTTCTAACTTCACTCCACATTCCTCTTCTTCTCACTTGGCACTATCATCTTTCTCTTACTAGCACCCAACTCTTGTTTGTTACAACATCCTTCTACAACACTTTCAAGCTCTCTTGGTATCTCTCCTTGCAAATATCTCAAACTCTTGTAGCACTCCTTGCAACACTCTTAGCTCTTGAAGCTCTTGCAACTCTCTCTCTTTTGCTTCCTTAAGCCTTGCAACTTCATCTCCCTTATCTCATGTTTGTGAGCATCCTGGGATTCCATATCCCCTATCTACTACATCTCTACTTCATGATACAGGTTCTCCTCCTCGAGCGAATATTTCTTTTATCACCTAAATTTTGTGATACGGGTTCTCCTCGAGCAGGGTTTGCTTTTATCTCATCACATTTTCTTACTTATCACTCTCTCTATCTTTTGGTTGTCCCCTAGTGGGCTGGGGAGATGAAATGGGGGAGTTTAGTAAAGCGAACCCTATACAACTAACACTTTCTCGGATAATACATAGGTTTGAAGAAATTAATGTTCTGAGGTGTCATCACTTGTGTGGTTATGAAAATTTTCTTTCCTCTCTTATTCTCCCTACTTTATCATTTAATCTTTCTACTTGGTCATTACAATCTATCATTTTCCTATATTCTATAAGTTCTTAGCAATCTGATTGTTGGTATTCACTTTGTTGTTTTCTATGATAAAATTTCTTTCTAGTCTGTATGAGACACCAGTGCACCTCTTGGATGCCATTGTGTCATGTTGTCATCCTTATTCCACGCTATCGTCCTTTGGCCAAGAGCTTGTCAGTTTGTGCAGGGAATCTTTGTGACCTGCTCTTTCTGATTCTAGAACTCTTGTGTTGTTCCTTAAGGTAGTTTAGGGTGAGATTCCCCATGAGGCTCTCTGGATGAAGAGAACTCATGAGTAGTGAATCCTCATCTTCTAAACTTAGATGGTATGACATTTGGGTAACCCAAAATACCACTGAAATTGATGGCTTTATATCTTTTAGTGCTGAAATTTCTTTGATAATCTAGCTAGGGTTTATCACAAACCATGGTTGCGCCAGGAACCATACAAGGATGCACATATTGGTACATTTTGATACACCTCTTTCAAACTTCAAACATCAACTCTACAGTTGATCATTCTCTACCCTATTTCTAGCTTTTGTCATGACCTTAGAATACCACAATGCATAATTCAAATGCATCTACACTGAAGTTCTATTTAGTGGGCATATTTTTAAAAAAAAACATACCTCTTCAATGTAATGCATAGGTTGTAAATTATAATTCAGAAGTATGCAAACTCAATATTACTATCCTTTCCCTTTCTTAGTGCTATTTCACTCAATAGGGAACCAAAAAAATTTCAAGACTTCCAAATATGGTTTTCACACACAAATTTCTTGAAAACCAAAAGTGAAGAATACCTAGAAATGTTGCAGCTGCTAAAAATTCTTCTTCTTAACTGGAAATTTCTGTAGATCTGGAACTTTTCTATATCCTTTATCAGGTTCTTTTGATAGAGTCGCCACCTCTCTTCATAGAGGACTAAACTTCAAGCAGTGTGAATCTCTTTCAAAGAAAAATCTCCTTCTGAGTTCCTTTCACCAACAGAGCACCACAGATCATGAAACTTCCAGGTTTACTACAATAATTTCTTTCTCCAAGTTTGAATTCCTTCAATATGTGAACCAAATGTTTAGATTAGCAAATAATTGACTCTGTGAATTATCAGTCTGCAACTAGATATTCAAAGTTTTCCCTAGCAGAGTCACCAATCTATTGGTTTCTGAAACCAACAAATCCACTAAATCCTAGAAGTAAGCCACACTTCATGCTTAGACCTAGTGCAGGATTTGGCTAACTAACACGAAATGAGATTGGAACACATTTCCCTACACTTCAAGCTTTGTAGGACCTAGGGGGTGACCCTTTTAGCAACACCTAAATATTTATACACACACTTAATAGGGTGTTTCTTAACAGACATTGTTCTTATAAGATTATGCCAAGAAACATGAATTATTACTCAACATTGGCTAATATATTGGGATACTTTCATTGACTAGCATGGAGAACATAGAAGATATAAATAACTCATAAAACAAAATTGAAAAGTTTGAATTGATTTTAAGATTTGGAACCAAACTGAAAATAAAAGATGCACAAGGATTGACTAGTGCCAAGAGAAGGGCTATGGAGTCACATAAGCAACATTTCATCTTGTAATGTTAAACATGTCTTGAAGATCTTTGAAAATGCCATCACATTATGATAACAAGACCACTAAAGCTTTATCAAATGAACATACTGATAAATCCATCTGGGACACAACACTTTTATTACATTCAATAAAGAAATTACTCTATTCTTTGAATAGAAGGAAATAACAAATGCAACTCAATTGCAACAAATGTGTATGAAAACACCCAAGTAATCCTTGATTATTGAATTCAAAAGAGTATTACATCTCAACCATGGAGACAATTATTGGATAAAATATTTTCATGAAGCATAATCTAAAACATAGAAACATCTCAAATTAATGACCAACAATTATATAATTCACCCTAACTCAACACTTTACAATTTATTCAAAGCTTTTGCCTGCCTTGCAGAACTTTCAGAAAATGAACCCTTCTAAATGAGAAAGAATGAGAAGATAAAGAAGAAGAAACAACCCTAAAATCCATCTGTGGAAGACACCTGGATCCCTCATCTTTTGTTGATCAACAACAAGAAACTAGAGAAAGCTTCTCTCATCTCTCATTATTTTAAATAAATCCACTTTATTTTGAAAACCAATCTGGAACAGAAAAAACCACCTCTCTGTGAAAAATCTTCATCTCATCTTCCATTTTACCCCTGCAATTGAGAAAATATCTACTTATTCTACTTTTGTTTGCTTGGCTGCACTTTCCCATTTCACTTCCAACAAATAATGGCCTCTTAGACAATGAATATTTTATTCACTTCATAAAATTATCCCTGTGCCATTTTTATTTACTTCACCTTTTATACCTTCACTCACCATTTAAAATGGTAAAGTTTTTTTTTAAAGTCACTATATCGAGCAAAAAATTATCTTACCCTCCCCCTTTTCATTTTTACTTTGTATCTCATACTTTACCGCCCAACACAAGGAGTCATTTGATTTTTAATATGAGAAAAAGTTTTTTTGTTTAAATATTTCATCAGGCACTTCTAACATCACCTTTAAAAATTTCATCAGGCCCACACTTTAGTTACCCCGTGCACCTTTACTACTTTTTTATTTGGCGAAGGTTTTCATTAAAATTTTATCGGGCAACATTTAATTTTCTAATTTTTTTTCCCTTGAAACTTTATCGGTCCCACCCAACCACGAGGCAAGAATTTGCACACCTCGTGGCCTTTCTCATGGTGTCATCTTTCATCACGCGAGGTCTGCGGGCTAGGGTTTAGATTTACCCACGTTGCATGTTGTTTACCTATTATTGATTTTTGTTATGCCCTAATTCCACTATGAAAATTTTCTTTGCAATTCAAAACAACCCTCCCTTTTAGAGAGCATAATGGTCCCTCATTAGTAGGAAAGACATCTCCCTACCGCTGCACCAAGATAGAATTTCCTCAAGCAATTTTGTTACATTTTCACTGGCAGTGCAGACTTTCCCTGGTGCCCTGGATGTAGATCAGATTGACCCCTTTCATATTTTCCATTGGTGGTTACTATTGCTCCACACACTCTATAGTATAGTCTAAAATCCTTTAGCATTTTCTTGCCTCATTTCTTTGGATCGATCATCCTTCACAACGCAAACAAAATTCCTTTGTCCTCTATGCTTTCATGGATGTGCATATCTTATTCCAATGCTCTCAGTGAACTATCAACACACAAATCTTTGCATATGATTTTCCTTTTGCAATTTAACTATTCCTTCAATGGTCTCATTCGCTATCAGCCAATCATCTTTCACTTTCTTTTGTTTTTCTCCATGTTGCTAGGCACGTACAAAGCATTTGATGAGTTTTTCTACATTTACTTTGAAAGGCACCCCCCACAAATTCGATGCACCTCATTGTAAATTCAAAACACCTTGAATCATTTGAAAAGGTTTATGAAAAGGGTGTAGATAGTGTTAAAAAATCCTTCATCGATAGTTGCAGTGGCCCAAAACTCTTTCTCTGTCGAGGCCCTTACAAGCTCACTAGACACATATTCTTGAAGGGTGTGGTTGGAAAACAGAAGCATGATGAGCAATGCTACTTCCCTATCCATCTCAGAATTTTTGAGCCAAGGATCTCTTGCACAACCAGAATACGCCTCACCTCTACAAAAACACATATTTGTCCTACTATGCATAACTAAATTATGCAATGCACACATTGCCACCATTTTCATTTCTTTTCATTTTGCTAATCACATATAGCAATTTTATGAGTTTTCATTTACTTTAAACACACCCCCATTAATTCTAAACTCAGATGGACAACACTCCAAGCCTGGGCCTTGGATAATTCTTATAAATATTCCTCCAAATTACAAGAAACACCAAGACAACAACCCATGTAAAATATTTTCTTTTTCAATATCATGCAACCCTTCAAATAGCTGATGGCAAGATTAAATAGTGTTGTGACTTTGCCCATGGAAACTCAAGTCATTTCCCTCTATAAATCGATGGAAGGAGTCCATAAATTTAAAATACTTGAATTTTTAGATGTTTTATAGTCACTTACCACTATATATGATGAAGGTACTTCTACCACATTTATGCACTAGGAAACAACATCATCTATATCACTTTCTAGCCCTCTAATACTTTCTGATCAAGTTGGCATTGAATCTTCATCTATATGACCACAACTGTGCACAACTGACATTTAAGCATAAAACATTCCATGTTAAAGATTGGCATATCATTTTCACATATTGTGAATTCTCCCAACTCAACTTCATAACTGTATAAGCATGGTGGGTCTCCATGTGGGCCCAATTAGTTTTTTTTTTTTTTAAATCATGCTTAATTGACCTGAAACCACCTCTGAATGTTCTTGGCATGAAAATTTGAAGTGGGTTGTCGTTAAAATCTGCTTTCTAACAAGTTTGCATAATGATCAAAACTAATCCAATAGCTTCTAGAATCGTCCTAGAAAATTAGCCAAATAACCTCCTAGAGTCATGAAAATTTATAGGCATGTAGACATTTGAACCGAAAACTCAATTCAACAAACGGTTCAAAAAAAAGACCTCGAAGTGCAATATTTTCAATGTCAAAGTTGCTCAGTCAGACTTTTCTACAATTGCACTTGTTCAAAACTAATTAAGGCTCACCAAGTCACCTCCTCAAAAAAATACCAAACCATCTCCTGGGAAGCTGCCAATGGAAACACAAGCTCATTTGGGTCCATTGAGCATGTGTTCAAGAGGGATTTCCTCCAATCATCATTCTTCACAAGATATTTGGGGTCAAAGTTGACCACTTTGAAACATGTTGAAAATGCAGATGTAAAAGCAGAACAAATTACATTTTCTTTTAACCTTGAAAAAATATCAAATAAGATCCTAAGGCTCTGAAACCAGACCAAGGAGCATATGAATGTGGGAGGAATGCAAGGAACCAATCCATTTGTCATGAAAATCATCTAGTTGTGAAATGTCAGTTTGAACAGGAGGCCACTTCGCGGGACAGAGAGTTTGCAAATAGCAGAACAGTCCCAAAACCTCCAACTTTTCTTGTCAAAACCCAATCAAAACCCATCATGGGAAGCTAAAAACTGACTTGGATGTTCACATATGTCAAATGAATATGTCCACCAAGAGGTTTGGCATGAAAATCAA
>VDFB02252467.1:0-38168 GCA_007258455.2 Sequoia sempervirens
CAACATTGGTAGAGTATTGCCCCCATTGTAGACAAAAGAAGAAGGACTGCAGATGCAAGATGGTAGCTAACGTTGAAAGCAAGCAAATTGCACCTGAGTTCAAGCCAATTCAGATTGAAGAAGATCAAGTCTACTATGTTGCACAAAGGAGACCTTGGGCTCCAAGACAAGGTATTCCATTAGATCCACTCTCTTTTGTTGGGCCATATTTCAATTCTTATTCATCTGGTAACCAATGGAAGCTACATATCCATCCAACTATGGAGGATATCCACCACAACCTTGGAGTAACCCTCCAAGTACCTAGCCTAATCATCAAAAATATCCACCCCAATGGCATCAACCTCATTGGAATTGGCAGTAGTTTCAAGGAAATTGGTAGCCACCCCAAGGAAATTGGTAGTCACCCCCAAGAAATTGGCAGCAAACAAATCAATGGAGGGGAGGACAGCAATGGCCAAACCAGCCAAATAGCTACATGCAGCCACCTTCTCAGCCCCAACAACCTGCTATAATTCCTCCTCCTGCTAATTCAAACTCAAATCCACCTAAACCTACTTAGCTACTAGCTCATCCCACACCCAATCCAAATAACAAACCACAACAACAGTTTGTATACTCTAGTGATTCAAATCAATTCCATGCATATGTTGTGAGTTTGAGTGACATCCACCTGCGTTCAGGAACTACTATGCGGATCATACATTTGGGACTTAAAATTTCATGTAAATTTTAGGTCCCCATATTGAAAAAGAAAATTTTAACACTCAAAAATTCAAGTGTAAAAGCAATCTCAGGAGCACATTTTGAAAAATTATAATTTTGGATCTGTTCAATTTCAAGCGAAATCACTTTGCAGACATGTTCATTTATCATATGTGAGTGTCTTTGCAAATTTTTAGCCTCATACAATCTGATTTGACAAAGTTTTGAAGCAATAAGTTGATGGGTTTTCTAGAAAATTTGCTGTCAGCATAGTGGAATCTGTTAAAATGGTCAACTTTGAGGGTGAATATTAAGAAAGTGGATGATGATAATCACAAATAGATTGGTGCCTTCAATTCTCTACACCAAAGTCTACCTCCATGCCAATTTTCAGGGTGTTTGGACGTCATTTGGTATTTTTTCAAAATCAAAATCAAATGAGTTTTACATAGTTTGACAGGTGCAATTTTTCAAAAAATGCTGAATGGGCAACTTTGAGCATTAACGTTTTTCAGTCTAGATCATTTTTTGCCAAATCATCTGGTAAACATGGTCCCCTATCGTGGCTCAACATACTGGTGCATTTTCATGGCTTTTCGACATCATTTGATCAGTTTTCAAAAGCCATTTTGGAGGTTACTTGGCTCATTTTCGTCACTGTGCAGCAAAGAAAAAGTTCATCGGCAAGAGAGATTTGAGGTCTTGCCAAATCTGCAAGACATATTTGAGGTCTTTCCAAATTGGCAAGACATGAATGAGTTTTCAAATGTCTTGGCGACTTCATATGTCTCGGCAATATCTGCAAGACATATTTGAGGTCTTGCCGAATCAACAAGACATGAATGAGTTTTCAAATGTCTTGGTAACTTCATATGTCTCACTGATATTTGCAAGACTCTTGGCGATATATGCAAGACATGAATAAGTTTTTCAAATGTCTTGGCAACTTCATGTATCTCGACGATATCTGCAAGACATGAATGAGTTTTTCAAATGTCTCGGCGACTTCATATGTCTCACCGATATCTGCAAGAGTGGTTTGATGTCTTGGCAATATCTGCAAGACATGAATGTTTTTTTCAAATGTCTTGGCGACTTCATTTGTCTCAGCGATACCTGCAAGAGTGGTTTGTTGTCTTGGCGATATTTGCAGGACATGAATGATGTCTTGGCGATATCTGCAAGACATGAATGATGTATCGGTGATACAATCTTCCTACAACAATTTGAATCGGCAAGACTTTCTAATATTGATTTAAGATAAAATAATGCTTCCCGATGCTTTATGTCACCTAGATGTGAATATGTATGGTCATAATGCAAACGAAATATGCTTATGGTGGAAATCGATAATACTTTGAGGAAAAATATTTTTTATTCATTTTATCGAGGGGATTTAAAAGTGGAGAATTATTTTATTCACGAGAAGAATAAAGGGTAAAAGATTATGAAATATTTGCACTAGAAGGAAAGATATTTTTTACCAAAGGTGTAAGAGTGCTTTGGGAGGTAAAATATTTTTATGGAAGAATTAACCAATTAGGTAATTATTTTACCTAAAAAATATTTTCAGGTGAAAGCATAAATAAATCAATTTGCATCAAGAGGACAAAATGGGATAATTATTTTTACCCGAAGGACATATTGGAGATACATACCGGTAAAAGAGTAAAGTGAAGATTTCCAGCAAAGGAAGATTATTGAATTAATATTCACAGGGGACAAAGATAACGGAGATTAAAATATTTTAATTTTCCAAAAGGGGCAATTAATTAAATATTTTATTTGTCGATGATAACTGAAGAGTTGCACCAGACGGATGTTGTGAAGAGTCACAACCCTAAAGAAACAATGTATATATGTACAATAAAATCATGTCATTAAGGGGGAGATTTTTTTAGGAGAAATAAGTAGGTTAGGTAGTTAGATAGGGTGAACTGTTGCTGAAATAAATATCATGCTATACATTGTAAAATCTTTTCAAATTATGTAATGGAGAAGAATGCATAAATTTGGTGATCCAATTATGGTGTCAGTTGTTTGTTGAATATCTTTGAAAATATTATTTGGTTGTCTCCAAGGTTGTCACTTCCTGATTATTTAAATTGAAATATTAAGGATATTCTTCAATTTATCAAAGGAAACTTGTTGATCTTGTGTGGTTCAGTTAATTGGTTCCTGCAAGATAGGATTAAATCCTTCTAATTAATCACAGTAACTTGGAAAAGGACATTTGGATTATTAAGAAGAATACGATAATTACACTCTTGCTTGTTTATATAAGTTATAAACATAAAAGTGCCAAAAATTTTGAATTGTATCCAGAAATAGGACACAAATATTATTTACCTCTTGACTCCATTAGCCCAACAGAAGTAGGCACTAGTCACACCATCCACATTTTAGAATTTCATAAAATCTTATTAAAACATCCATATCTCAATTTCAATACTAGGAGTAGGAATAGTTAGCAAGCTTTTGTCTATTACATTTGTTCCATTGTAATAGATCCATCAAATCAATCAAGTCATACAAATTTAATTCTACTTTATTCATATAGGTATGCCCATCTAGGTCTAGCAACACTTGAAGAGAAGAAGGTCTGAACCATTTGGCCTTGTCTGTTACCCTAAAATGTATCAAGAGATTGGACACCTCTTGAGGTATTTTACTTGCATTTTTGAGAGCTAACAAATTGGTGACTCTACTGGGGAATGCTTTAGAATATTCGGTTGAAGACCATCATATAGAGTCATTGAAGAGAGATTCATAGTTTAGAAGTTTGAGGAAAAGTGACTCCGCTGGGTAAATCAAGAATAATTTCATTTTTCTCACTTTTAAGAAAGTGAGTGGTGACTCTGTTTAAAATGGATAGATAATGTATAGACATTGTGGAACCACAACACTTTTCTAGCTTTCTTGTCAAGATGTCAGAAGAAGAGAGAAGGCAGCAGTTAATAAGAGAGTTGAATGAATTAAAAAAACAACGGTTACAATTGGACAAAGAAACACTACAACTGCCATAGTTGAAAAATAAATATGTTCCAAATACACCACAATATATACCATTTTCCGATGAGGAAGGATATTCAAATGAAAGTGGTCCTTAGACTCCACAAGTGTATCATAATACCATTAGACATCTTCACAATGCAGGCAATGCATATCATGCACAACAAAATATTTATTCACCACAACCACCTCACGGTCAACAATACGTGCCACATCCTCATACACAATACAATAATCCACTGTACCAGTATCAGTACCCACTTAACCTTCCTCCTCAACAATACACAAAAATGATCAGACAATTTGATTTGATCGGGTTTCAATTATACCCCTACCCTATGGATAGCAGTTGGAGAAGTCTTGTCCCTAGGTTTACAGGGAGTAGTGCAATTACTGCTGAAGACCATTTGAGGAATTTTAATACTTCCATCCAAGATTTGGATATACCTTATGAGGTTTTACATATGAGGCTATTCCTGATGTCACTCATTCATGAAGCTAGGGATTGGTTTAATAGCCTACCGATAGCTTCTGTTAATTCTCTCTAAGGATTTTAGGATCAAGTTCTCGAGCACTATTGAAATTTTTCTACACCAAATTGGTCTTCCCATGGGTTCGTACAACTTCAAAAAAAATAGAACTTGCAGCAATATGTATGCCAGAATCAAATATTTGAAGAAAAAGAAGATGAGTATGTATATACTCAAAGCCAAGACTCCATCATAGAATCATGATGCAAAATTTCCCCCTTGGATGCATTTCTTGACAAAAGGAAATATGAAGGAGAAGATATAATTCCTCTATACAACAAAATGACAAAAATTGGCATGCAAATACCTTCTCAGTGTAGGCCTACAAGGGCCCTGTTTGTTGAATAGTTTGTAAGAGCATGGGAGCTTGAATCAGTTTATTGGCCAGAGTCATCAAAACAACGTACCTTTGATCTAGTGAATAAATTTATTGATACCATGTAGAGGAAAAGGTATGAAGACAATGGTGAAATCATTGATGAAGATGGAGAAATTGACCAAATAATGCAGCTAATGGAAGATGAGACATGTGCAGGTGAAAACAATTCCTATGACAGCCTGCATGAGGAAGACGAAGATATTGAAAGTCTTTCTTGCAAAAAAAATTGTGATAGTGCGTGTTATGATGGATCCAATGAATATTCAGATTGTGAAGATGAAACTATGGATTCTAATTTACAGGAAGGTGATTCTTATAGTTCTTGTGGTGATCAAGAGGAAGAAGCAATGGACAATGTAAGTCCATTTGACATTGAACAAATAATACCTCCAGCTGCAGTTGAAAGTCATGAAGACACATTTGATGAAGAAGAGGTTTGTACATCTGAAAATGGTTTTAATTTTTTTTCAAATCCACTATATGATGAGAAGATAAAAGAAGATCAGATGATATTTTTCCAAGGTATGCTAGAAAATCAATTTTATGTTGAGGATGAAGTGTTTCTTGGTAATCAAAGTTATGCACCAATTTGTAAAAAAAATGAATGTGAGATCAACACATATGAATTACCATTTTTTGATGATGAGAAGAATGAAGAAAACAACAACAGTATTGTGGATGATGAAGCATATTCACTCAGCAGTGAGAAAATCTCAGATCTGCTGGAAATGGAGTACAAGAGATATACTCATAAGAAAGACTCCAAAAATTCATCCCTAGCATTAATTGGTACAAATGTACACAGTGATGGCCATATGGATCAGAATTTTGTGTCACTACCAATTAGTGACATACAAGAAGTAAAAGATATCTTAGATTTGATTATTTCAAAAAATGTTGATATGATAGAATTCATAGATTTACATAAGAAGCATTCTGATAATGAATTCTCATTGCAGCTAGGAGATCATTTTGTAATATGTGCTAATGAGAAAAACAATGAGGAATGTTGCATTAAATATGCATACACATTGAACACTGTAGATGACAAAGATTTATCATATGATAATGAAACATATAAACTGTAGAATGGTGAAAAGAATTTGGGTCAAGCTGAGCACAATAATTTTTTGAAAATTTTTAATGACAGTGGCAGGGTTGATTACATGAGTGTTCTCAAGAATAATTTGATGAAAGAAAAATAGAGCAAGGTATTTGAAAGGGAAAAATAAAGACAATTATTTTGGTGGTTTGTGCCATCAGCTGTGGTGAAGATTTTTCATAAAACCATAACAGTTCATCACAAAAAAGGGAGTTTGAATCTGCTGCTTGATGGATAAATTATTTGGTTTGCTCTTCCAGTGATCTGGATTCTTGCAATGATCTCACAATCATTCATCCCTAGATGGAGCCACTATTGGGACATAAAATTTCATTTAAATTTTAGGTCCCCATATTGAAAAAGAGGATTTTAGCACTCAGAAATTAAAGTGTAAAAGCAATCTTAGGAGCACATTTTGAAAAATTATAATTTTGGATCTGTTCAATTTCAAGTGAAATCACTTTGTAGAAATGTTCATTTTCATCATGTGAGTGTCTCTACAAATTTTTAGCCTCATACGATCTGATTTGACAAAGTTTTGAAGAAACAAGTTGATGGGTTTTCTAGAAAATCTGCTATCAACATAGTGGAATCTGTTAAAATGGTCACCTTTGAGGGTAAATATTAAGAGAATGGATAATGATAATCACAAATAGATTGGTGCCTTCAATTATCTATACCAAATTCTACTTCCATGCCAATTTTTAGGGTGTTTGGACGTCATTTGGTATTTTTTTTAAAAGCAAAATCAAATGAGTTTTACACAGTTTAACAGGTGCAATTTTTCAAAAAAAATTGAATGGGAAACTTTGAGCATTAATAGTTTTTAGTCTAGATCATTTTGTGCCAAATCATCTGGTAAACATGTTCCCCTATCATGGCTCAACATACTGGTGCATTTTCATGGCTTTTCAACATCATTTGATCAGTTTTCAAAAGCCATTTTGGAGGCTACCTGGCTCATTTTCGTCACTATGCAACAAAGAAAAAGTTCATCCGCAAGACAGGTTTGAGGTCTTGCCGAATCTGCAAGACATATTTGAGGTCTTGCCGAATCGGCAAGACATGAATGAGTTTTCAAATGTCTTGGTGACTTCATATGTCTCGGCGATATCTGCAAGACATATTTGAGGTCTTGCCGAATCGGCAAGACATGAATGAGTTTTCAAATGTCTTGGCGACTTCATATGTCTCATCGATATCTGCAAGACTCTTAGCGATATCTGCAAGACATGAATAATTTTTTCAAATGTCTTGGCAACTTCATGTGTCTCAGCGATATCTACAAGACATGAATGAGTTTTTCAAATGTCTTGGTGACTTCATATGTCTCGGTGATATTTGCAAGAGTGGTTTGATGTCTTGGCGATATCTACAAGACATGAATGATTGTTTCAAATGTCTTGGCGACTTCATATGTCTTGGCGATATCTACAAGAGCGGTTTGATGTCTTGGCGATATCTGCAAGACATGAATGATGTCTCGGCGATACAATCTTCCTACAATAATTTGAATTGGAAAGACTTTCTGATATTGATGTAAGATAAAATAATGCTTCCCAATGCTTTATGTCACCCAGATGTGAGTATGTATGGTCATAATGCAAAAGAAAAATTGAACGAAATATGCTTATGGTGGAAATCGATAATACTTTGAGGAAAAATAAATTTTATTCATTTTATCGAGGGGATTTAAAAGTGGAGAATTATTTTATTCATGAGAAGCATAAAGGGTAAAAGATTATGAAATATTTGCACTAGAAGGAAAGATATTTTTTACCAAAGGTGTAAGAGTGCTTTGGGAGGTAAAATATTTTTATGGAAGAATTAACCAATTAGGTAATTATTTTACCTAAAAACTATTTTCATGTGAAAGCATAAATAAATCAATTTGCATCAAGAGGACAAAATGGGATAATTATGTTTACCCGAAGGACATATTGGAGATACATACTGGTAAAAGAGTAAAGTGAAGATTTCTAGCAAAGGAAGATTATTGAATTAATTTTCATAGGGGACAAAGATAATGGAGATTAAAATATTTTAATTTTCCAAAAGGGGCAATTAATTAAATATTTTATTTGTCGATGATAACTGAAGAGTTGCACCAGACGGATGCTATGAAGAGTCACAACCCTAAAGAAACAATGTATATATGTACAATAAAATCATGTCATTAAGGGAGAGTTTTTTAGGAGAAATAAGTAGATTAGGTAGTTAGATAGGGTGAATTGTTGCTGAAATAAATATCATGCTATATATTGTAAAATCTTTTCAAATTATGTAATGGAGAAGAATGCATAAATTTGGTGATCCAATTATGGTGTCAGTTGTTTGTTGAATATCTTTGAAAATATTATTTGGTTGTCTCTAAGATTGTCACTTCCTAATTATTTAAATTGAAATATCAAGGATATTCTTCAATTTATCAAAGCACACTTGTTGCTCTTGTGTGGTTCAGTTAATTGGTTCCTGCAAGACAGGATTAAATCCTTCTAATTATCACAGTAACTTGGAAAAGGACATTTGGATTATTAAGAAGAATCTAATAATTACACTATTTCCTGTTTATACAAGTTATAAACATAAAAGTGCCAAAGAATTTGAATTGTATCCAAAAATAGGACACAGATATTATTTACCTCTTCACTCCATTAGCCCAATAGAAGTAGGCACTAGTCACACCATCCACATTTTATAATTTCATAAAATCTTATTAAAACATCCATATCTCAATTTCAATACTAGGAGTAGGAATAGTTAGCAAGCTTTCGTCTATTACATTTGTGCCATTGTAATAGATCCATCAAATCATTCAAGTCGTACAAATTTAAGTCTTCTTTATTCATATAGGTACACCTGCCTAGGTCTAGCAGCACCTGAAGAGAAGAAGGTCTAAACCATTTGGCCTTGTCTCTTACCCTAAAATGTATCAAGAGATTGGCAATCTCTTGAGGTATATTACCTGCATTTTTTAGAGCTAACACCTTCCACACCCATTATCGTTGAGCTTCCTGTGGAAGAAGAGGAGTCTCTGAATACCTCCATTCAGCCTAATGCACCTAAAAATCCTGAACCAGTCCCAATCAATCAGATTGAACAAGAACCACCATTTCCTAAAAGATTGGAAGTTTCCAAGAAGAAGGAAGGAAAGGACACAACTTTTGACATTATAGATCAGTTGAAGCATATATGTGTCTAAATACCCCTATTTCAGGCCATAAAAGATGTTCCAATCTATGGCAAGGCAATCAAGGAAGCATGCCTCAAGAAACTAGGTAGAAAGAAGAAAGACCCCACTATGGTTCATGTGGTGGGACAGCTAGCTAACATCATGCTTGGGAAAGTGACTGTCCGTAAGTGGAATATCCCAGGTAGTCCTATGGTAGGAGTTGTTATAAATGGGTTCCAAATAAAGAATGCTCTAATTGACTTAGGAGCAGAAATAAATGTAATGACTAAGGATATCCTACAACAACTAAATGTTGCAAGCATGAGACCTACTCCTACTATCCTGCAGCTTGTTGATAGTTCTATTGTTAAAACTGATGGTATAGTAGAGGATCTTGTGATAATTCTAGACTCATGGGAGTACCCAATAGATTTCATGATTCTCTCTCCTAAAGCCACACTAGGCGGGTATCCCATTATTCTTGGAAGGCCATGGTTAGCAATAGTGGATGCATATATTGGATGTAGGATAGGAGACATGACCATTTCTAATGGAAAGAGCACCAAAATCTTGCTCTTTATCCTCCTGCTCAGCCATCCCATGATGAGGATAATCCCATATGGCCACATGTTGGTGAAGAGGCCAAGGAAGTTATATCTGTGGTGCAACTTATGATGTTAGGCAGAAGCTCTTTCATGTAGCTTCAAGATGAAGATGAAGTATTGGCTAACATCATTCAAAATCATTGTGAAGTCGAGGAATCATCATCTTCTCTTTATGTTGTTCTAGTCAAGACACTTCTTCCTGCTCTTCTTGTAGTCGTTCTTCCTGCAAACGCTCTTCCTACAGCCACTCTTCCTATAGCCTCTCTTCCTGTAGCAATAGGTACACCCCATATATTGTTGTCGTATTAACTCAAGATACCATGTGTTAATGAAGAAGCTATGATAGAGGTAACTACAAAAGTACAGGTGTCAGAAGGAAAATATCTTAATATTAACAGCAAACTGAATCAAGAACAACAGTTGTTGTTGGTAAACCTACTAAGGACCCACCAACATGCATTTGTGTGGGACTATCATGAGATAAAGGGATTGGACCCTAAGCTTTTCATTCATAGAATTTATATCAAAGATGATTGCACCCCAGTTAGACAACCACAAAGAAGAATCAACCCTACACTAAGAGAAATTATAAAAGGAGAATTACATAAATTGCTAAATGTAGGATTTATCTACCCCATTTCAAATAGCCAGTAGGTGTCTCCATTGGTGATTGTGCCCAATAAAGGAGGGAAATGGTGAGTTTTTGTTAATTAAAAGGAACTTAATACTGCCACCAAAAAGGACCATTTTCCTTTACCCTTCATAGATCAAGTTTTGGACTCACTTGTAGGAAAGCAATATTTTTCTTTTCTAGATGGCTTCAGTGGCTATAACCAGATCCAAATTGCACCTGTGGACCACCTTTACTCCATGGGGACCTACTTGGTACTCTCATTTGGCTTATGCAATGCACTTGCAACTTTTCAGAGGGCAACCATTAGCATATTTTCAAACATTTCTCATGATTGCATAGAAATTTATATGGATGATTTCACCACCTATGGTGCTGATTTCAATGAAGCATTAGAGAATCTCAGGAAAGTCCTACAGAGATGTGAAGACCACATTCTATCTCTAAATAATGAAAAATGTTTTATGATGATGTAGGAAGGTGTAGTTCTTGGACACTACATCTCTCACAAAGGAATTCACGTAGACCCTGCAAAGATTGAGGTGATCACAAATTTTCCCACACCCGCAAAAAAAAAAAGATGTTAGGAGTTTCTTGGGACATGTAGGCTATTATAGGTAGTTCATCAAGGATTTCAACAAAATAGCAGCACCATTGTATACTCTTCTCACCAAAGATGTTGAATTTTAATGGACAAAATACTATGACAAAGCATTTTCTGATTTGAAGACAACTTTGACTCATGCTCCTATACTCAAAGGACCTAATTGGGAGCTTCCTTTTCACATCCATATAGATGCATCAGACTATGCCATAGGAGTATTTTTAGGACAAAAATAAGGAGCTATTGAAAATGCCATTTATTTTGTCAGTAAAAACTTGCAAGGAGTTGAATTCAACTATACGGTGACAGAAAAAGAAATGTTGGAAGTGATCTATGCCCTGAATAAATTTAGGCACTACATAATAGGATATCAAATATTTGTGCACACCAATCATGCAACCATTAGATATCTCATGAATAAACCCCTTATCCCCGGTAGGTTGGCAAGATGGTTATTGTTGATGCAGGAGTTTGACATAACCATTGTGGATAAACTAGGGAAGGCCAATGTTCTTGCAAATTTTCTTTCAAGGCTTACTACATTAGAAGTGGCTATCAAATATTTGTGCACACCGATCATGCAGCCATTAGATATCTCATAAATAAACCCCTTATCCCCGGTAGGTTGGAAAGATGGTTATTGTTGATGCAGGAGTTTGACATAACCATTGTGGATAAACTAGGGAAGGCCAATGTTGGTGCAGATTTTCTTTCAAGGCTGACTACATTAGAAGACAATCAAGCCATAAATGACTCCTTTTCTGATGAGAATCTATTGTCCATCAGTGTGCAAACACCTTGGTATGCTGACATAGCTAATTATATGGTCATAGGGAGAGTTCCTCCTCACTTCACTCCAAAAGAGAGAAGGGTGCTCATTCAAAAATCTTTTCCTTTTTCATGGAATGTTGGATGTTTTTTTTTACACTGGACCAGACCATGTCATGAGGAGATGTGTAAGAGAAGATGATACATATGATATTTTGCATGCATGCCACAATGAACAATGTGGAGGACATTTTGCAGCCAAAAGGATAGCAATGAAGATTTTGAACACAAGATATTACTAGCCAACACTCCACAAGGATGCAAGAAGGTATAAAATAAAATGTGATCGATGCTAGAGGATGGGTTGACCAACCAAATCTGATGAGATGTTAATTTTCCCTCAGGTAGTAATAACTACATTTGACAAATGGGGACTAGATTTTGTGGGACCCATTGATCCTCCATCAAATGGTAAGTCTTAAATCTTAGTTTGCACTGATTATGTAACGAAGTGGGTAGAAGTTAAGGCCATGAAGCATGCTAGAGACAATAAGGTTGTTGAATTTCTTTATGAGGATACTTTCACAAGGTATGGAGTTCCAAGAGAGATAATGAATAATCAAAGGGGTCAATTCACATCAACCTTTATTGCAGCACTGGTCAATGAGTACAACATAAGACACAGGAAGTCTACTCCTTATCACCCCCAGGCCAATGGCCAAGTTGAGGTGACTAACAAGGAGATTGAAGCCATCCTAACCAAAATAGTGGTTGTTCATAAAAAGGATTGGACAAACAGGTTGCCAGAAGTTGTTTGGCCTATAGGACAACCCGGAAGACAACTATAGGCTTCACTCTTTTTGAGTTGCTATATGGAAGACAACTATGATTCCCATTGAATTTAAACATAAGACTCTTAGGACTGTAGTAGACTTGGGGATGGATATCTTTGAGGCACAAAGAGAAAGAATCCTGCAGCTGAATGCTTTGGATGAGATGACGAGAACAACCTTGCATCACACATAGGTAGTGCAAAATCAGAGAATCGGGTGGCATGATAAATTCATCAAGGATAAGAAATTCCAACCAGGAGATTGGGCCTTGCTCTATGATTCAAGATATCAAGATAATGCAAGAAAATTGTAGACAAGGTGGCTAGGACCATATGAGGTTGTTGAAGTATACTCCAATGGTGTTGTTCAGCTCACTACTATTGACCTAGTTAGATTTAAGCTACTTGTCAATGGTCATTGCCTTAGATTGTATCACAAGCCAACTTCCAAAGAGGATTTCTTGCAACAATTCACTCAAAATGCAACACCCGAGCTTCTTGCAGCCAAGGGAAGTTCACCCAGTGTCCCTACTTCTAGCTAATTAAGGTATGTACTTGTCATAACAAAGACTTCCACTTTTGTGGGAGTCCACTTCTTGATCCATCCACCCATCTTCCCATCCATCTCCACCATTCTCTCTTCAATAACTTCACTTCATTCCACTTCACCTCATTCCACCTCATTTCCATTAATTGCTCAACTTATTTCTTAAAAGGTAACCGGTACTTTCTCCATAATCTTTGCAACGAATCTTCCAAAAATCTAGGTATGTGCACATTAATTGCTATCTATTAATTGTCTTTAGTGCATTCATTTAATTTCTATGAATTAATATGGACGTTCGCCATAGCATGTCATTATTTCTTGTCCCTATCAAATCATCCTTACCACCTTGTATGTGAGAAAACATGCTCAAATTTAGATTTGGGGGGGGGAGATATGAGTACTTTTCCCATGTGTCAGTCCATACTGGTCTACATCAACAAGTTTAAATCAAGCCAATTTGAATTTTGAGTAAGATGACAGCTCATACGTGTGAGGTGACACCAACTGTCGCTGCCATTTTTCTCCATCATAACCTTCCTTTATTACTCATTTACTGCCATTATTGATATTTTCATAATCCTAAGTCCCCAAAAGGTAAAATAGAAAGAAAGGAAAGGTAAAACAAAAAAAGGAAAAATCAGACGACATTGGAGCTGGAAATTTGGCAGTGTTGCAAGAAGGAAAAATTTGCAGAATGATTGTTTGGTTGTAGGAAACTAAACAATGGGAGGTGGATTAATTATGAATGAACCCACGATTCATGATGTATTACTGCAGGATGCACCTTCACAAGTTGAATTCAAAAATTGTGGCTGGTTAGATTATTTCGTGAAGCTGAATGGTTTTAATGAAGACATTGCATTAGAATTTTCCCAGACATTGTCTGAGGGAAAAGTCGCGGTAAAAGGGCTAGAAGTATTGGATATTGAAGAAAGAATTGTAGAGGTTACAGGTTTCCTTCCGATGATGAAAATTACCCTACTTCTAGAGATGCCAGGTCAGCTAAGGCTGAATTTACAAAACTTGGCGACCCTCCATTGAGCGTGGACAAACAAGGTGCAAAAAGAACCTCTCTGCTCGAGCCATGGAAGCAAGTAGTTATTCATGTCAAAAAAATATCACATGTGAAGGATGCTAGTTAAATCTACATTTTGTACACTTTAAAATCTTGAATCACATGAGGCATGGGAGGAGGATGAATGTGTCAAATGTGCTTTACCACCTTCTTTCAATCATGGCAGCCGAGACTCAGAAAGGTAGAGACAATTTCGTTTCCCACCATTGTTTGATTAAATTGTTAATTGAGAAGTCTCTACATGATGTATCTGAGATGACTTGGGAAGAATTGATAAATATTGATCAAATTAGACCAGAGAATTTGTGACCTAGGGTTTTACCTCAACCCCATAGGTCTAGCAGGAGATTTAGCGTCAGCTGAAGCCACTCCTGGTGCTTCAACCCCTAGCACAGGCCCTAGTGCAAACCCTCTTGCAATAGAACAAACCATAGAGATTAGCTCTTTCGAGACAGAGCACACAGAACAAAGAAAGTTCCTCACTAGATTATGATGATGTTCCTCTTGGAATCCTAATGAAAACTAGGGCAAAAAAGAGAGAAGCAAAAATAAGAAAAGGAAAAGCTAAAAAGCAGCCGACAGAAAAAGAAGTACCAAGCTCTAGGAAGCGGCAGGATGACACTGTTCATCCTATAGCCAAAGAAAGACGTGAAAGCCCTCCCAGGAAATCAAGACCAGTTGAGCCAGCCTTTGATATGCCTCCACAGGAAAGCCCTAAGTCTAGAGAAATATCATAGGGGGACACAAAAGCTCCAATGGGGCAAGTGAATGTCGAGGAAGAGGACATATTTGAGAAAGCAACAAACATAACACTGCCAGATCTTGTTGATATTGCAGAACAAGTTGAGAATCAAGGGTATGAGGAAAATCAAGATTTCCTACAGTAAGAGATCCTGTAGCATGAGCATAAACAAGAACAAGAGGCCCTGTAGTCAAAATTGACTGAACAACCTGAATCCCTGTCAGCTGGTACTATATGAAGAGCAAGCATCAGTGCTAGGAAAAATACTGGTAGGAATACATAACCCCCCTAATTTTTCAATGCACATGGTAGCTATGCATTTATGGAAAGAGATGCAAAGAAGAGGAGAGGAATGGAAAGAAGAGAACGTAGGCTAAAGAAGGAAATTCAAAAGAAAGATGAGGAGATTGAAGACAAGGATGCAAAAAATGCTAATTTAAAGAAGGTGGAGGATATGATAGCCTTGGTACCCTAGATTATAGAATGTAGGGCCCCTCCAAGGGTCTATGCTTTACATTTGAAGGAGAAATATCTTTCTTTTAAGTTGTAAATAATTGTCTCAGGTTTGAACCCTTCTATTGATACTCCTATTGAATTTTTCAATGCTTATCAGATTGCTTCTTGTGAGATAAAGAATTTGTTATGTGAATTTTATTTGCACAATTATGTTGTACCTCAAGACCATGATTGGAATCCATTGTTATATGTGGGCGATGTCCAATTGAGGGAATTTATGTCCTAGGTACAAAATGAGATCAGTTGGGGACAACAATATAGGGCTTATAAGCAATTAGAATCCAACATCCCTCTACCCATCAGAGTTGAATCAAGGAATCTAGGGGACATTTATAGAGAATGGAACAAAATGCTTCTCAAACCTAGCTATGGTAATAGAATTATGCCCTAGATAGATGCATTTTATAGTGAATATGAGGTGGTGGCAAAAGAAAAAGAGGAAACTATGAAGAGATACCTATCACAAAGATGGAACAACCTAACTGATGAGCTAAGGCAATCTGAGCCCCACTCTATACAAAACTATGCTGCAACACTTAAGAGAATTGACAGATATATGCAGATTGGGAGGACAAAAGGACAATTTTGGCTTCCATTGACTTTTTCAGCCACCCATCCTGATGTGGCCCATGCCAAATTACAAGTTTTACAACTATGATATTGTTGTAGAGAGACAAAGATGGAACCGATTGGACAGACAAGGATTCTATTGGGATCCTGATTCACACATAGCACTAATGTGGGATAGTTGGTAGTTGCAAATTTTAGGGTTTTGACTAAGTAGAAAAACAACCCTTCCTCTGCTAGAGGACTAGCAAAAACTTAGGTTGGGGGGGATGATGAGTCTAGTTTATGGTTTAATTTTGGTAGAATTTATGATCTATTTGTCAAAATTGTCATGAACCTTGATGTTTGAATGTTGATATTTCCTCGAAACCATAGACATTGGGCCTAATTTTATATCTGCAAATCTTTAATGACATTGACATGTTATATGGACTATCTATGTTAATTCTACATGTGGATTAATGAATGTTCTTTAAGATAGTTATAGATATGTGATTATTGTGCGTACTAATATTTCCATGCAAATATTATTTGAGGCCACTAGATTGAGAAGATTTTGCTAGCTAGTCATTCACCATAATGGTTAATAAAGTGGTCATGCAAAGGTCAACGTAGGGAATCATTCAAAGAGGTCGACAATAGGAGATTCCTCATGCAAACCGAGTTGTAATCGCCTTGTAAATGAACTTTATTGTTGTTGAGTGAATAAAGGTGTTACTGTTGTGCTAAATCTACGTTGAGGTAGGAACGTCTGACCAGATTTTCATGCATGTGTAACCGCATCTCCACTTTCTCTGCTCTCCCTAAAATGGTGTCCTCCTGATTCATGGAGTTGACCGCCTTGTTTAGTTATTAGCTTCTTTTCCTATAAATAAGATTCAGATGCTCCTCTCAGAAGGTTGCACGATCTGATGATGTACTTGCATTCTTAGTTTTCAACAATATGGTTACACTGCTCTATTGTACACATGTTTTCCAAAGAATAAGATAAAGTTATAACTCCATGCATCTGAATTTACATTAGTTTTAGAGGATACTCATCCAAGGGGTCCCACTTGGTGAGCATTCCATCCTTTAGTTTAGTTTAGTTATTAATTTTAGTTCAGTAATTAGTTAAGAATCTAGCATTGACTATTCCTGCAACCACTAGAATTCCATTTTGTGACTGTTCCTCTAGCCAAAGCAGACAAAGTAGTTTCCTGTTTGTTTGCTCAAATTCTCATTTCTTTCATGCATTTCATCTTATCATAGTTTTTGGTTGATTTTCAACACTTATGTTATTTCTTTCCAAGCAATTTACCTTTAACATTATGTTTTTCTTAATTGTAGAATGAACATGGCTACTTTGGATCCTTAGTGCACATACTGTGCTAACCCATTTCAAGTTCATGTCCTTGGGTTGACAAGTTAAATGCACCTTCATGATGGTTGAATGACTATTCAATTTAGATGTCCAATCTCTGAATCATAGTTGTAAGGGCTTAGTTGTTAGATCATTGTAGGAGGCCAACAATCTCCCCAACTCGCTAAGAAATGGTGGGCTCGTGACTCTGCCTTGAGGGATTGTGGGTGAGTCACATATGTCTTGTTAGGACCCTGCGCTAAGTATATCATATGGGATGAAGATCGATAGTAATTATTTAAAAGACTTTAATCCAATTATCGTGTTTTAAAGTATAGGGATCAACAGATCATGGCATGAAAACAATAGAACAACTCAGGTCTAAAATTGAAGTTTCACAATGATTATGATAGTGTGAACAAGGGTTTTAAATATAAACTGACATTATATGCAAATTTAATTGGTTTACCAACTCTTGTGACCAAATTGATTAGCGTCAGGATTTGTAGAGTGGCGACACAAACTGCAAAGGTGATTGAAATATGAATCAATATCAGTTACTCAAGGATATGACATTAAATGCAAATCAGGTTTAGGGTTTGTAGGTTTCCATGTTTGATAGCTCCAATGAATCAAAACTAATGATGTGTGGATCGAGGTGATTGATGCAGGTTGGCAAAGATATGGAAAAAAGAACACCAAAATCTTTTTGGGGGTTGACATTGTGAATATAGCAAGTAGTGCATATTGTGAAAAGTATCTTTTTTTTTCTTGAGGCAGATAGAGAATGCACTATTAGATAAGGGTGAAATAGTATTGAGCAGTATATCTATGAGCTCTTGAGGTAGATAGAGAATGTACTCAATAGAAAAAGGAATTTGCAAAGGTGTAGTGAATGAGTAGAGCCCAAAAAAAGGGCAAAAGATCTTAATCAGGGTTTACATTCAGATGCAAAAGAGAGAGAGGTGTAGAGTAGAGAATTGAGTTGCATTGACAACAACAAAGAATTGAATAGTTGAAAATAGGGTTGCAACGTTGAACAATGTTCTTTGGAACAAATTATAATTTCTTGTTTGTAAATCTAATTGGTGGGTGTCATCAGATATCTAGGTAGGTGCTCAGAGGAGGGAGTTGGTGTTTCCTTAGAGTAGGTGCTCCTAAAATTAGGGGATTGGTATCTACTTATGGTTCCCTTAAAATTTGTAATCAAATGATATTCATTATGAGGGTAGATTAGATAGTAGATCCTAGCAACTATTCTCACCTTGGTTTTTCCCATCTTGGGTTTTCCATGTATATCTTGTGTTATGAGTTGTGTGTGTGTGAACGTCTACTTCTCTATATGTCTTAATCTTATCTACACATGAAGGGATAAAAGCTAACAGGAGACAAATTTTAAGTGATCTATTGATTCATCCCCCTCTCAAAAGATTGTTGTGTTCTAACAAGGAGATGGTTGGAATTGATATCCTATTATGATTTCAACATCAATTATATCAAGGGAAAGGAGAATCAGGTTGCTAATGCCTTAAGTCATATAAGGCATATCTCCTTGATTATATCAATCCAAAATGACTTCAAAGGTCAAGTGTTGCAAGAATCCAAGGGTGACAAGTTTTATGAACAAGTCAAGAAAGAACTCTTAGAAACTCTGGAAGATCAAAGGTATGAAGGATATCACTTTGAACCTAATGGATTATTGAGGTTTAAGGGAAGGATTTATGTACCCAACTCTAGGGAAATAAGGGACTTAGTATGGAAATAAGTTCATAATGCACCATATTCAAGACATCTCGATGTAACTAAGATGTGGTTGATATAAAGCCATTATATTTCTAGAAGGGAATGAAAAGGGATGTTGCGATATTTGTAGCAAGTTGCTTAGAATGTCAAATAGTGAAGGTAGAGCATTATCATCCTATAGGTCTTTTGTATCCACATGAAGTTATAGAAAGTAAATGGCAAGTTATTAGCATGGATTTTGTGCAAGGTCTTCCAATGTCGAGGAATAAGAACAATGCCATACTAGTAGTGGTCGATAAGGTTACAAAGGTGGCTCACTTTATACTAGGGAATCTATCTGATGGATCTCCTATAATAGCTCAAAATTTTATTCAAGAGATATTTAGACTACATGGAATTCCTAAAAAGATTATGTTTGATAGGAATGCTCACGTGACATCTAGATTTTGGAAAACCTTGTTTTCTTCACTTGGGACTCAACTAAACATAAAATCTACATATCATCTAGAAATAGATGGAAAAACTGAAAGAGTGAACCAATTGTTAGAGGATCTACTAAGGATGTATTGCATGGATCAACAATAAAAATGGTAGGATTACCTACCTTTGGTCAAGTTTATGTATAATAATTCCTATCATTTTGCAATCAAGATGTCTCTGTTTGAAGCATTGTATGGCAGAAAGTGTCAAACTCCTATAAGCTAGGATAATCTAGAGGATAGGATAAGACTTGGGACAGAGATGTTATCCAAAATGGAGGAGCAAGTTGGAATTATCAAGCAGAGGCTAATCGAAGCTAATGATAGGTAGAAAAGTTATGCAGATTCCAAACGAGTACCCAAAAATTTCTCAGTTGGAGATAAGGTTTTGTTGAGAGTTAAACCTCAAAAGAGTTCTATCAAGTTTGGAAAGTCATCCAAACTAGCTTTAGGCTATGCAGGTCCTTTTGAGGTTCTTGATGAAGTCAAGCCTATTGCATTTATAATTACCTTGTCGATAGCTCTTGCTTGGATGCATAATGTCTTTCATGTCTCGTATCTTAAGAAGTATGTACTAGGGGAAAACTATGTTATTGATTGGAGTGCTTTATAGGTATAGGACCTAGGAGTGGTAATAATCTAGCCCCTCAAGGTGCTCAGAGCACACAAGCTTCACTTATGTAATAGAGAGGTTCTAAAATGAAAGGTCCAGTGGGATCAGTATGTAAAATATTTTGCCACTTGGGAAAACTATCCTAAGATGAAGCAAAAGTTCCCACAAGTCTTGCTAGATTTTGAAAACTCCTAAAAAATAATGATATTTTATGATGTTTTATGTTTTATATTATGTCCATGTTTGATACTTAAAAATCATTGGGGACGATGATTCATAAGGGGGGAATATGTTACACCCCGTGTGTTATTACCTATTTACTATTACCTTGTTTGGTTAAAATGCTTTAACATATATGAATGTGTTTTGTAAATGAATCTTGATGGAAATATGATGAATGAATGTTTGATTCAATTTAATGTTTTATAATGATTCTATTAATAAAATATATGATGCATATGAATGTATTGTTATTGGCTAACTACTGTTATGATGTACTAAGTTGAATGCATGAATAGATTCAAACCTCCAGATGAGAGGGGAAGTATCACTCAGGAGAAGAGCTTGGTTTGGTAACCCTTAACGAGCCTAATTGTGCATACACACACTCAAACCCTATTTTTTCTAGGATTAAGTCAATTCAATTCAAATCAAAGGTAAGTGATCTTCAGTTTTGGTTTTGAATGTTTATATTGGTTTACGATCTTGTTCTATGAATGTTGTGATTGAGGAATGTAATTAAGTCTTTATGTCAAGTTAAATTCCTTCCTTGTGTGTTCATATTTATATCAATGAGATAATATACATAAAATGTAAATATATGTATATATATACATTTCTACAATAAACTCATACATATGAGTAAATACGTGCATGAGTATATGTAGGTAGATGTATCTATGCATGCTCATGGATGAATTACCTATATGCATGGGAATATTGATTGGATAGAGGTGGAAAATATATATATGTATGTATGTATATATACACTTCATGTATATATGTCAATTGATTGAAATGAGAGTATATGTGTTTATATAAAGATATTAAAACAATGTTATGTATATACATATATATATATTAATATACTTATATATTTGTGTATATATATATGATCATTATTTCAATATATATTTATATATTTATTAATTGGAAATTAATGCATTTGATAATATTGAGAAAATAAATATATATATATATGTATGTATATATATTAAATATATGTTATATATAAATACATATATTAGATATATATATTATATTAATGAAAAAGTGTTTGAAATATATATATAAAGCACATTGTAATAATGTTGAAGTTGATATGAATAAAGCATTTTAAATAATGCATATATGCATTATAGTGCTACCTCATATTTAAATGCATTGCTAAGTTTATAATCTGCACATAAAAAAAAGTGAGACCAAGTCAAATGCCTGTGCATGGGAGTTGGCATAAATTTTATACGTGGGAAAGAGAATGAATGCAGGTTTCAATGGGTAGAATAAGTCATTGACTGCACTACCATTTGGGGTGCTATAACATGAAAATGTGGCACTAAACCTATAACATGTGGAAGCAAATAAGGAGTATTAAACCATTGGATATGGATAAACCTAATCAATGTTAACTTTGCATCAATATAAGAGGGTAGTCGACTTGCAAACCAAGTAGGAAACCTGGTGAAAGGCATTGTTGTACCTTGACTCAGTAAAAGAGTCATGTTGTCTCATGAAACAAGTTGACTTAGCCATTGGAAATGTAAGGTCTATCATGTGTTGCAAATCTGGGAGTTAATTATCTAAGTCATTGCATGGGAGTAGAAAGGTGGTGAGATTGTTATCTTGTTTGTAGCCTTTGGTTGCTAAAATTTTAGTATATGTAGAGGTGCTCTCTCTACCATTTGTTACACTTATTATTTTGATTACTTCATTGTTATTCTGCTATATTTTCTATGCAAATGAGTTGAGAGCTTGAGCGTTAGTGGGTTGCTTTTTTATTTTACATTAGTATTAGTTGAGAGATTTGGTAAGAGGCTAGAAGTGGGAATTGGGTTGATCTTAGAGGAAGTACCGGGCAGGCTTGAGGAACTAAGCTTGGAAGGGAAGATTATTAGTTGGAGCTTTTAAACAAGCATGTTGATTTCTATTCCTTTGTTATTTATGTTGGAAAGGTTATTTAATCATGTTTTCTTTGTTTAGAAAGGAATAATTTAAATGTGTGTTATAATTCTTGGATATGCTTGCATGGTTCTTGGTTGATTCTTGTATTTGTGAAACCTTGCAATTTATTTTATACCTATATAGATACATATCCTATATTAGAATTCATATGAATGTGTTCTATTTACACTATACGTAGATTGCCAATACTATATGTATGTAGCATGAGATGGAGTTGCTTTGAGTTACTTTAGTAGCAATGTCATTTTGTCATGGGTTAATAGTTTGGTTATTCCTAGGTTTAGTATAATCCATGGGGAAAGGGGGTAACATATGTATAGATTATGAGTGGTCAAAACCAAATCAAGCTAGGAAGGTGGGTGAAATAGATGACTCTCAATTGAAGTATTGGGTGATGAATTCTTTGGCTAAAGTAGTGTAAGTAGCCACTATTTACACTATCAGTTCAGTGTGATCCAGGGTTTACATACTAGGCAGGGATTGTCATACATGTAGGTTGTAGCCATAGTATGGTAGCTCTAGCTATGTAGGACACAACACCATGCTCAAAGAAGGCTAGGATTATGAGGTTACCAAACCAATATCTTCATCGAAGGGAAGGGCCATCTTACCAAGTTCGGTAGATGTGCAGGGGACTGCAGTAAGTCCATGGTTGGTAGAAAAGTGCTTAAATGATGTTTCTCCTCATGCAATTGGTGGCCAATATTTGTAGAAGGATATTTTGGACCATTTGTATTTCTATTTCAAGTAAGATCATTGAAGCTATGTATGTAATCATGTATCCATCTCTATGGAAGTTGTAAAAGTGAAATGTTATCTTGAAATTATGTAATGTGAAATTGTTACTTGTATTAATGAAATGATTCTTTCATTATGCAATGAGAAAGTTTGGAATGATTTGTTTCAAATGTGTATTAATTGTTCAATTGAAAAAAAAAATTACTCGTAATGTTAGTAGCATAAACTGTTCACTTGTGGGTAAAAAATAATCAAATTACTGGGTAGAACAATCGGCATGCTACAGGTTCCCTCATGCTAAAGCTTACCAATTAAAAGCTCGCCAAGAGTACTATTTATCCGTGCAACACTTCAAGACTATGAAATCATCCCTCAGTCTTCTCACATGGACGAGATCCTGACATAGTAAATTCTTCGCCATAACTCCCAAAGCTAGCCCATGTGTCAAGACACTTAAGCTAGCTTGAGTGATAAGACACCATAATTAATTGATTCCACACTTCAAATTATCTCATGTGAAGGAGTTGCTATGTTATTTCACCATTAATTTTAGGTCGTAGGAGGGAGAACCACCAAAAAATATGAACTCAATAAAATGTTCTAGATAATTTCCTCTAAAAGGAAGCACATGAGTCGTAATCAACACTCCCACTTGTCACATCACCGCACCATCTCACAAAATGGCTCGAATATGATGCACAAAGTAGTGCCAAGGTACCATGTGTATATGGCCAACTCTAGTATTGCCACTTTCCATCCCAATTCACCTTCCCATAATAAAGTTTGAGCATGATGCTAGAGAGAGTGAGCGGATTCCACGTGCTTGTAGATCAAGTTGATGAAAAAATTGAGAGATTTAACAAAAACATTAACTAACCTATCTATCTGTCACAACACATCATGAAAAGATCTCAAGTATAACTCCAAGGAAAGTGACTAGGAGCCACATGCATATAACTTTACATGGGCTCCACCATTTGTCAGCCCAACATGAATCTCTGCAGCAAAGGCTCAAATGAAGCACTAGAATGAGTTAATGGGCACCACGTGCTTAGGGGATGAGTCACAAGACTGGGTGATTTTACACCAACTAATTCCTAGATTGAGTGAAGCATCCATTGAAGAAGATACCAAGCCAACTACTCAGACTACGCCCCCATGCAACCAGCTCCAACATCCCCCCGCCACATAGATTGATCGTATAAATCCACACACAACAACCATTAAGCCCTAAGAGAAGAGGGATAAGATTTTTTCTTAAGGACCTCATCCGCACCAAGATTTACTAATTTATCCACTTTAGAATTGGCTTGTTTATATGTGTTTAACCATATAGCATTCAAATTTCCCCAACAGTTCAATAACTCTCTCCACCAACCCTTGCAACTTCTAATTTGAAATCTTTCCCATCTTGAGAGTGCTTATTACCAAAGACAAATCGCCTTCCTCTTCGATATTTTTGAGACCAAGTTCTTGGAAAAATTGAAGCCCTTGTATCACAACTTATAGTTCTACTAAATTATCTGTACCATCTGGTAGAGGGGATGAAAATTCACCCACTATAGCCCTTTCCCAATTACGCACTATGTGTTGGGAAAATATGTCTCAACCTTTCAATTACATAAGGTTTACTATTGATAGGTAAGGACAGGGGGGTTGCAGCCTAGGGGGTACTCCTCTACGAGAGGTCTGAGGGGATCATCCCCCTAACAAGGGGTTCGAGGGCCACACATATTGGTGGGGGTTCAGGGGCAACACCCTCGAAAGCCCAATTTTATGTATATTTTATTAGTGTAAATTTGGACTGTTCATCATTAGGTCTCATATCTGTGGTAGATATTTTTTTAGATTTACTTGCCCTAGAGGACAACCCTAATTTATGAGGGCATTGTATTATGACTGTGTATTATGATGTATTCCAAGAGTCTGATAGTGTTCATGTTGCCTCTGGTTCTCTCATTGGTGATACTCCTATGAGAAGCTTGCTTTGAAAGTATATTGTAATCTTTGTGATTTCTTAATAATATATTGGGAAAATTTTGGAGTGTGATTTTTTTCTCTCAAAAGGGTTTTCCTCATGTAAATCACTGTTTTGTGCTATGCATGATACTTATGTTTATTTATTTTTTAGTTTTTTTAACTACTAAAAAGATTTGTAAAGTTTTGTATTATCCTCCTCTCACTTGATTAATGTAGGAAGTTTTTTTCCTTACACTATGCATCCTACACCTGACCTTCTTGGGTTCCCTCTTGATGCCCCATCAAAGTTCAGCTTGACCCATGATTGAGTGGGAGGCCTCCAAACCACCTTGGCACAAAGTTCTTGTTGTCCCTTTTCCCCCTTACTTCCAAATTCTAGGATATTGAGAACAAACCACCCAAGTCTTAGTTTCACATTCCATTCCATGAATTCCCCTTTCTGAGGATTTAGCCTTGAAATATTGTTGTTCACAACCTTAGCTATGGCTGCCTCCACCTTATTTTGAAAGGATGATGTAACCATTTCCTTTCCTTGGAATATTCTCTTGCTTTGATCTTTCTAAATCTCCCACATCAAAATTGATGGGATAATTAGCCATTTACACAAATACAACACTTTCTTTTTTAATAAGGGCCATGATTTGAAAAGGGAAAAAATTTCATTTGGGAGGGAACTTTCCCATCCCAATTTCACACATAACCCCTTCCAACACCCTTGACCAAAGGGACATCTAAGAAACAAGTGATTTTCTTCTTCCTCACTTGATTTGCACATTACACACCATGATGGGTCATGATAGCCCATTCTACTAAAGCTAATTGTGGTCCAAGAAAAGGCCCTAGCTTCTTAAAGGCATTTGTTATCCCAACATTATTTCCATGGGACTGAGGTCCTCCTATCCTGCTTCCCCAACATTGAGAAGCCATCCTTCGTGTTGTACTACGCTGAACTAGCGGCAGTCCAAACCAGCCTATCCTTTCCCTCCCAGATAATTATGGTTTTGTCTTTAAGAATTTTTTGTAGGTGTGTGGTTTCAATGGTTGGAAGATTGAGCCTACTAAAGTCCTTCCATTTCCATCTACAAATCCCATCAACATGACTGATCTCCAAGTAATCTCTCACATTCGTTCCCCAAAGATGTTTGAGCATACCTTTTGTATGCTACATGTTTGTCAAAACTATCAATAATGGGGTACCCCCCACAAGTCCTCTCAAAATAGATCAGTTTTTTCATCATGAATATCACAAGATAAGAATTTTGTTATTAGTGACCTACACACCACCGTGAAATTCTAGATTCTTGAACCTTTAGGAAGAGAGGTGGCAGTGAAGATGATGCTTTCAATGACATTCCCTAGGTGTTTATTCCAAAGAATTTGAGCCCATTTCGACTTACTCTTTGTGTACATCTTCTAGATCAGTTTGGCCCCCAAAGCTTTTTTTTTCCTCAAAAGATCCCTTAATCATGTTTCCCCAACCTCCTTTGCTTTACATATCATGTCCCATGCAATTAGTGCAAATTTTTTCTTATCTACATTTCCTTTCCAAAATAAATTCCTCATATTTTGGTTTAAAGTTTGATATATCCCCTTGGGAAAAGCTAGACATGATAGTAAATAAATTGGAAGCACATAAATAACAACCTTCAACATAACTATCCTGCTAGCCCATCATAGCAACCACCCCTTCCATGATGACATCCAACTATTTACTTTGTTTACCAGGGGGTCCCATAACTTGTTGTTGCCCACTCCTTTTGCTAAAGGAAAGCCAAGGCATGCATATGTTAATTGGCCTTTCTTGAATTTCAGTACTCTAAGAATCTCTTGCTCTTTGTGTGTTGAAGTATGAAAAAAATAAACTTCCAATTTCACTTCAATTACCTCTTGTTCAGAAGCCTATGAATAGAGATCCAAAATTTCCTTCAGCTTCTGAGCTTTGTAGCATTTGGTTTCCCCAAAAAGCATAGTATATTTGCAAATTGTTGATGGGTTACAACAGGCACATTGCTTGTTATTTGGATTCCCTCTATCCTCCCAATGCTTGTTGCTGCACTAATTCCTTGCCCTAGAGCCTCAACCATGATAATAAATAAAAAAGGTGAAATAGGAACTCCTTGTCTAATTCCCCTAGATGCCTCAAAGAAACCTAATTGAACACTATGTTTTGCTCCCCCTTAAGTGCATGGACCTAATTGAACACTTAATTTCCTAAATTATGCATCCCACAACCCATTTAAACATTTACTAATAAATTTTAATCACAAAAAAATCTCTCATTTAGTACTTTTCCCCTGACTCCTTAAGTTCTAGAAAATAGGCTTAGGACACTGACGCCTAGGGCACTTATGTCCCCATATTTTGGCTCCAAATTCAAAAATGTAGGAGGTGACATTTTATTATTTTAATTTCAAATATCTAAATCTGGCCATCGAGATTTAAGTTTTAGGAAATTAGAATTATTGTGTATAAATACCTAGTTATTGCATCATTTCAAATATATCTAGCAACAAGTGAAAGTATTGAGAATCAAGAGCAAGAATTATTGTCAAGAGAATTATCAAGCAAGTCAAGAGTAGTCATTAGAGGATTTATTATAGCAATTCAAGATCTAAAAATCATGTCAAAGTGTATGTGAGTGTGTGTTCATGTTTATGTTTCATATTTTTTGTGAGATCTAACCCTTGTAGGTCTTCAAGCAATTCAAGCAAGCAAGATCCAAGCCTTTAGAAGATGTGTATGACTTTAGTCCTTCAAGGAAGCCATTGAAGGGTTGTGAGTTGTGGAACTTTGTGGATTCATCATTTATCCTTTTATCATTAACATTTCCATTATGGAAGTGGAAACACTAACCTGAGGTTTGACCAAGGCAAGCCCCTAAATGGCACAACCTTTCTTCTCTCTTTGAATGTGCAAGTTTCAAGTCTGAAGAGGATTGAAGGAAGTTTGGAGATCAATTATTTATTGTTGCAATCAAAACCCTAAATCTTGATAATAAACAAAAACTCAATTACAAAATTATCCAATAGTGATATGATAGTGCGAAAAGTGGAAAACAAAGCTTTGATTTGGCACTCGAGGACTGCGAAAAAAAAACTGAATTATCCCTACAAGGATAATGGCACCTAGGGCACCTATTTCCTCCATTTTTAACTCTAAATTCATACTATAGGTGTACAACATTTTCTCTGTCCATTTCTACAATCTTAATTTGTCTAAGACTTTCTATGTTTGTTGTATTTGCATCAAAATAGTAATTTACATCATTACGTCAATTGAATCATTGCATTTAATTTCTAAATCTATTTCATATTTGGTCAAGGGTAGGTTGACTCACCTTTTAGGTTGTAATTCAATCATATATCTTGTCCAAATCCATCAAACCCCCATCCATCCTTACATTCAATGAAATTAGGGAAATGTGTCGAAACTCTAAAGTGAAATCTCTAAGGTTTCCCTTTCCCCATGTTTCATTTTGGTGAACCTAACATGTTAACATTATATACCTTCTAAAATTTGAAGCATTACATCTTAGATCTAGGTTTAGCATTGCATTGTTTTACAATTTTCTTTAGGCATTCATTTTTGCAACATAAAGATATAAGAAATTCAAAAGTTACATATCATATTGCATTATAGGTTGCAATAGGGTCTTATTTAGTCATTATAGCTCCAATCTACATTTCAATTTCATTTAAAAATATGCATTTAAGCCATTTAAAATCTGAAAAAAAAAATTGAAAGTGTCATTGAATGCATTAAGGTATCTTGCATATAGGTAAAAAATTAAAAAATTACATACTTTTGTTTCAAAAAGCACATCAACATCACCATTTTTAGATTTTGGCATCTTAGAATCAATCAATTTGTGCACCTTATAGCTATAAATTTCATTGATAGTTGTCTTTTATTGTTTTAAAATTTTGAAAATTGTTGTGCACTTGTATCTTGAATTACATTATCATAAAATTGAGCAAATTCTAGAAAAATATTCACTATTAGACCTGTCTACAAATAGATCTGAGATCCTTAAAAAAGATCATACATAGTAAAAATTTGAATTTTGCAAAAGCCTATTCAAGACATAGGCACCCTGGGCACCCCTATATAGCTAAATTGAGCCCTAATTCATTGTGTAGAATCTTGTCTCTAGTATCTACCCATATTTGGTCTCAATTTTTGTGTATCAGTTTCATAACTATATATTTTGCTAAAAACATTGCTAGCTTGATCCATAGGATATAACATCATGTTCTCATTTCAAATTATTTTGTTGTCATAATGCAAGTTCTATTGTTAGATCTTGTTAAGAATTTCAAGAAATTTTTAATACAAGCATGTGAAAATGAGTTTATTTCTCCTCTTTTGTTATTTTCATTGATCCCTCTCCCACTATCTCTCCTATGCATGAGGTTAGCTTGGTACAAGAGAATGCAATCATTGACAATTATGCCAATCATTTCTATTCTTCTCTTGATACCTCACCTACTTGGGAAGAAGGTATCTTGGTGTTAGAAGATCCAATCACTGAACACTATGAGAATCTTGTTTGTTTCTCTCCTCCTACCTCTCCTACTTGGGAAGATATTGTTGTACAAGAGGATGAAATAATTGATACATTTCTTTTAAAATACAATAATATGTATGCATATATGAATATTCTAAGGTGACATTAGATCCCCCCTCAATAGAAGATCATCAACAAGTAGTTAACTCTGTTGAGGTTATGAACACATAATTGACTATTAGGTCTCCTCTAGTTATTGAACCTCCTAATACCCCTTTAATTATTGGACCTCCTAATATTCCTATAATTATTGGACCTCCTAAGTCACCTCTCATTACAGGACCTCCTAAACCTCATGGCCATATCCTAAACTTTGCAAAACAACTTACTAGTAATCATGTGTCGCAACAACCAAGATATCATGCAATTGCTCACACATATAACACTAGAAAAAATAAGCAAGAAAAAAAAACACCAACATCCATCCCATTTCCTCAACCATACCTTCCACCCATACCTAATATCCCTCAACATGGTAGTACAAAATATGATCTTGTTGAGCAACTTCGTAACACTCCTGCTAAGATTTCTTTGTGGGAATTGATTTAGACATCAATTGTTTATCATGACATGCTTCAAAATTATTTGAAGAGATTTTTTGTCCCTCCTATTGCTTAACCAAATGATGTAAAATATTTACTTGAAGCCATGAATGAAGCTATTATGGACATTATCTTTCATCATTTAATGAATTACCCCCTTTGGAAACACAAGAAAAAATGATGCCTTGATTATAGTAGCTTTATTAATAGGATGAGGATTAGATGTACCCTTATTGACAATTGTTTAGGGCTTAATATTTTTAGTGTTCATATTTTGAATAAAATTAGAGTAGACAAGAATTTGATTCAACTAGTTGATTTGTCTATCCATGGTTTCGGCAATGTAGAAATATAACCACTTAGCATAATAACATTACCTATTAAATTTGGTAAGGTTGTGTTATATACTCCCATCCATGTCATGCCCCATGATATTTCATATAATATTCTCTTGGGTAGACCATGGATTCATGAGATGAAAGGAGTTCCTTCAACACTTCATCGTTTAATGAAATACACATACAACAATAAGGTTTACACAATAAAAGCTTATCCTAAATCTAAAAATTTCTTAAAAATTGAAACAAGAATAGAGTGTCCTTTTAGATCATTGATAGCAACTTCAAAAGTGGAACCTTTACAAATTGAAGACAAAGATGAGTGTCTTTCATCGGTGACAAAATTGTTGGATGATGATTTGGGATCATTATATTTCACACCTACATTCATGGGGGAATGCAGGATACACAATTCAAATTAGAAAAATACAAAGAAGCCACAATGATATCAACACAATCTATCATTGAATCATCAAGAATATCCACAACTTCTAACAAAGAGGAAAAAAAAAATTACACATATACATATGATGAAGGTGATTATGAAAAACCACCTTCCTTGAAAGAAATGGAAGCCATTTATGGAAGAGGTTATCAATTTTTAAAACAATTTAGATATAATGGACAAGGATGTGGTGTAAAATAGCAAGGTATTGGTGTCCCTATAGAACCCAACATACAAGAAACAACAAAAGGTCTTGGTTATTGTCCTTCAAAAATAACAAAAATACATCAAAAATACCTTCACTTAATCATGCAATATTCTCCAAAGACAAATAGCATTAGTTGTTGCTCATTGCCATGTGGTAGTTTCAATATCATACAACACTCACTACCATGCATGGGGGTATAAGTTAAGTTTTATGCAATCATATTTCATTTTAGAAGGATCAGTGCATCACCATCCTTTTTTGGCTCATCTTTGTACCTACGCTTGGGGGGAAAGGGGTTAGATAGCCTTGTGTTAGGTGCATTCCTTCTAGCAAGGGATATCTATATCTCCTTAAAATTTTAGTGTAGTAGGTACACTAACACTTTAAGGGGGCATATAGTTCCCCACTTATTATTTGCATAATAAATGGTCCCTTTCAGAGATGATAGTATACATCTCCTAGAAAGTGTGACCTTGTCAATGGAAGTGTGGCCTTCTCAATCTATGTTGTGTTTCCTTTGTGGTGATATTGGGCTTGATATCTTCTAAGTGTGTGACTTTTCTTGACATACAATGTTCCCCTTTGTGGTAATGCTATGGCCAGTATTCCCTAAGGTGTGAGATTTTATTCCTTGAATTTTCCTCTCTTACTGGTGATGTCATGTGTGATATTCCCTAAGGCATAATCCTTCATGTATTGAGAAATTCCCCTTTGTTATTTTGTAAATCACCATTTGTGGTGGTGTTGTTTATAACACCCCTTGAGGTTTTTGGCCTTGTCTTATGTGCCTTCGTAGGTGAGTTTATGCACCTTCATAGATGAGTTTTCCATTTTTGCACCTTCATAGGTGAGTTTGTTATGTGTCTTTGTAGGTGAGTTTATGCACCTTCATATGTGAGGTTTTGGCATGATAGTTCATGGATTCAACATAACAAAGCTTGTTGGGTCATGAATTTGAGTACCCCTTTTAACATGGTTTTCGAGCATAACACAACTTGATTGACAATAGAGCTATGTGTTTCATGAGTGTCTAGCATAACAAAAATTTCCAGCCTTGTGAAACTCATCATATTAACATGGTCGTCAAGCATAACACAACTTGCTTGATAGTAGAGCTATGTGTTTCATGAGTTTCTAGCATAACACAACTTGCTAGCCTTTTGGAACCCATCATATTGCATGGACACCTAGCATAACATAGCTTTCCAGATAATGGATCCATGTGGATCATAAGTGACTTGGCATTATGTAGCTTGCTAGTCCTCATGGGAACATTCCTTTAACTAACATTTATTCAATGTATGACATTTGTTATTTAGGACAAATTTAAGACTAAGGTCTCTTTACCTTATCGACTTGAATCTCTTTAGTACTAACCTTGTGCTTTCTTGTGTGGATTTTGTCTATCTTCTTCATGTTTTCATTGTGTTTATCTTCAATTTTTTTCATCTACATGTTATGTTATGTCATTGTGTATGCTTCATGTTTTTCAAACATGTATGTTTGTGTATGTTGTCTTGTTGCATTTCATACATGTGTGTTCCTTTGCACTTATGTTGTCTTGCTATAGGATCCTAGATCCTAAGAGCTTGCACACTCCCCCTTGATCCTTTGTCATTCTATCTCTTCAACATTTTTACAGTCAAACCCCTCTTGACACATTTTCTACTTTAGTGTGATTCTGAGTGTAAGTTTATACTCTCACTAAAGTGGTATGGGCTAAATCTAGTGTCATAAATTATCACCCTAGACAATTTCACACTGTTTTTCTCCCCTCAAGTGCATGGACCTAATTGAACACTTAATTTCCTAAATTATGCATTCCACAACCCATTTAAAATTTTATTGACAAATCACAAGCACAAACAAATAGTCTCATTTAGTACTTTTCCCCCGACTCCTTAAATTTTAGAAAATAGGCTTGGGACATTGGTGCCTAGGGTGTCTATGTCCCCTTATTTTGGTTCCAAATTTAAATATGTCAGAGGTTGCATTTTATTATTTAAATTTCAAATATCTAATGTCGTCCATCGGGATTTAATTTTTGGGAAATTAGAATTATTGTGTGTAAATACCTAGCTTTTGCATCATTTCAAATCTATCTAGCAACAAGTGAAAGTATTGAGAATCCAGAGCAAGAATTATTGTTAAGAGAATTATCAAGAAATTCAAGATCAACCATTAGAGGATTGAATACAACAATTCAATATCTAAACATCATGTCAAAGTTTATGTGAGTGTGGGTTCATGTTTATGTTTTCATATTATTTGTGAGATCTAATCCTTGTAGGTCTTCAAGCAATTCAAGCAAGCAAGATCCAAGCCTTGAGGAGATGTGTATGACTTCAATCCTTCAAGGAAACCATTGAAGGGTGGTGAGTTGTAGAACTGTGTAGATTCATCATTCCTTTTTATCATTTATCATTTTATGATTGATATTGTCATTGTGGAAGTAGAAACAATAACACGGGGTTTGAGCAAGGCAAGACCCTAAATGGCACAACCTTTCTTCTCTCTTTGAATGTGTAGGTTTTAGGTTTAAAGATGATTAAAGCAAGTTTGAAGATCAATTATTCATTGTTTCAATCAAAACCCTACATCTTGAAAACAAACAAAAACTCAATTACAAAATTATCCGATAGTGTGACAAGCGAAAAGTTGAAGCTTTGATCTAGCACCTAAGGACTGCAAAAATAGATCTGAATTATCCCTATAAGGAAATTGGTGCCTAGGGTGCCTATGTCCTCTATTTTTCAGCTCAAAATTTACACCACAAGTGCACAATGTCCCGCTCTATCCATTTTTGCAATTTGACTTTGTCTATGACTTTCTATGTTTGTTGTATTTGTATTAGAATAGTAATTTGCATCATTAGGCTAATTGAATCATTACATTTCATTTCTAAATCCATTTATGATTGGTCAAGGATAGTTTGACTCACCTTTTAGGATGTAATTCAATTATGTATCTTGTCCAAATCCATCAAACCCCCACTACCTTAAATCCTACATGAAATTCTTAGGAAAAGTGCCTAAACCCTAGGGTTTTGCTTTTTCTATGTTTCGATTGGCTTCTCATTTTTAAGAATCAAAGCAGTGAAGTTGTTATTCATTTCCCTTAGGACCACTCCTAAGCTCCTTGAGTCCTCTATGGTAGCCACCACTTCACTTCCCATGAAGCTCCAATATTTTTGAAAAAAATGACTGAAAACCCATCCAGTTTAGGTGCTTTATCCAGATGAAGCTAGAAGGCTACAACCTTAATTTTTTCTACCATAAATTCGCTCATCAACGTCTTGTTCTGCCTCTCATAAATTAGTCATGGGATAACATCTAAGAGCTGATTTTGTGATACAATACTTGATCATCCTATGTTATTTAATAGATCTTCAAAATAAGTGATTGCTTCCCTGGAAATTCCCTCAGGGGACTCAACAATTGAGCCATCAGCTCCCCATAGACTTATGATTCTATTGACTTCTCTTTAGGCTTTAGTGTTGTTATGGAAATATTTAGTATTCTTATCTCTTTTTGACATCCAAATCCCCTTGGATTTATGTTTCTAGTACACTTCCTCTTTCACCTCCACGTTCTATTCTTTGAGCAACTCCTTTTCCTTCAGGAACCTTTCATTTTCCATTCCTAAAATACATATTTCTTCATTTAGCATTGATAACTCTTCCTCTAGCTTGCATTTGGATTCAACTATGTTCTTGAAATGGGTTTTGTTCCATTCCTTTAATTGTTGCTTGGGAAGTTTCAACTTTGATACTACACCAAACATCTTGGTACCCTCAATTTTCTACCCATTCCACCAGATGTCAATTTCATCCCTAGAATATTTTGATCCTTGAGCTACATGTTTTCAAATTTAAAGAAACACCTCATGGGTCTCTTTTCACCCATTATTTCCAATTTGATGGGATAGTGATATGATCTTGATAGGGGTAAAATATTTCCTTCAAGGGTGAATGGAAAAGCTCCCAAAGCTCCTTTAAACAAAAATCTATCCAATTTTTCTACAAAATGGCTAAAACCCAACCTCCTATTCATCCATATGTAAATTTCCCATTTTCCATATGAATTTCAAATAGATCATTTCCCCTTAAAAAATTCTTAAATTCCACTTGGGATTGGCACTTTCTTTGCATACCCCCCATTTTATCCTCATTGTGTAGGATCGCATTGAAATCACCCCCTAAAATGAAATGCTCAGGGGATACCATGCTGCAAAAAACACTAAGCTCCGACCATAATTCCCTCTTTTTGATGCAACTTGAGGGGCCATATATATTGATTAATGTGAAAACCAAATTTGATGATAGACTTCTCACCTTGTAGGCCAACCAATTAATATTTCCCACTATATTTTCTACATAGACTGCTTGGGGCCTTCAAACCATAATTAGACCCCCATAAGCTCCTACAACTTTCACTTGCTCAATGTTCCATATTTTACATTTTTTCTTGAAAATTTCCACTTTTGTATTGCTTAGTTTCATCTCTTGGAACATGAGGGCATCAACCTTTGATGTATCCATGTGGCACCTTAAAGGATGCTTTTTGTTAGGGGCATTTAAGCCCCTAACATTCCATGATATGATCTTCATTGCTCCTTAGGAAGGGTACTTCCCTTCCCTAATCTTAGCATCATGGAAAGCTATTTTTGGCCTTTTACATCGCCATCTATAACTCTCTTTTATATGTTTTACAACCTACCCTTCATCCTTCCTTCTCCACAGTCTAATGAATTCCTACTCTTGTTCCTTGATATTAATTCCATTTTCCCCTGAGTCACTGGGGTGATTGGGGATCTACATTAACTTCCAACAAAGATGAATTCTCTTCATACTCTCACACCTCTCCTTCTTCTAGAGGGTTACTATCTTTCAAAGCTTGATCCTCTAGGCTACTACTATTATCATCTCTCGAATCTAAATTTCTACTTCTTCCTTTGTAAGAGCTACATAGCTCATCAGTTCACAACCAACTTCCATGATTTCTTCCAAACCTATGACTTCCTCCCTAATCCCCTCTTCTTCATATGGGTTTATGGACCATTTTAGAACCCCTTGTACATTCTCTGTTGTAGCAAAATATTCTTCTTTTGCACTCTCATATCCACCACACTCTTGAAGGGAAATCAAATTTGTCTCTTGACCGTGACTTTCCTTGTCAATTGCAGTTAGCTCACTTTTTCTAGATCCACTTTCTGAATCACCAAAATTACCCCCATTGGGATCTATTTCCCTATTCATGGATTTAGGCTTCATAAAGGTGGGGATCTTTCTAGCTATGAGATCCCATCCTATTTCCTAGTACCACTTTCCCTCCTCCATGATGATTTCTAGCTCATCCAAGCGTGAACTAACCGAGCTAATTTCTACATGGACTCTCACCTAGGTCTTCATTTCTCCATGAAGTATGGTTTTATCCACACCAATATAAGTGCCCAATTAATTCCCTATCATGTTTAAGACCTCATCCCAATATTCTAGGGGCAGGTTGTGTATATTTACCCATGCTTTCATTCTATCCAATTCATGTTTGTGGGAGTTGAAATTTGTTTACCACTCTTTAATGTAAAACCATATTTCATCCATTTGTAGGATTTTTCAAACATGATGCTTTGTTTCAATTGTGGTGTTGGACATATCACCAGAAGAATTTATTACAAGCCAAAATTTTGATACATACCTCTTTGACCCATTGGTCTCTCCACCAATCCACCATTTTCTCTACAGAGCATCCACCCCTCCCCACTTCGTGAAGAAAGTGTGCTCCTTCAACATGTCCTTAGAGTTTCGTAGGGTTTTATTGGGGATGATCATCACCTTTCCATTTCTTCTAGGCTCATTGATAATAATCCCTTTTCCAAAAACAACAAGATCTCTCATTGCTTTAGATTTAGGTTACACATCTTCTTGATTCTGCTCCACATGATCTTCATTCCTCAAATTTCATCCTTTGTTCAAATTGTTTGTAATATCTTCAATAGAAAAGTGGGAAATTTTCCTAACCAGGTTGTCATTTTCTATGTGCTTCCCTAAATTCCATTTTGGTGGTTTCCCCTTCCAATGATTAGGTTGAGCCGCTTCAAGATCTTGCCATTATTTTTTCCCATCCACCCATATCAACCCCCTTAGCAAGATCCATGAGTGAAGTCCTAGAGTAATTTATTGGTTTCCTAGGGTGGGGCCTCCTATAGTACCAATGTTGTGAAAAATATTCTCTCTTTTGATCCACACTGAGGCGATTCCAATTTATTTTCGCATATCTCACTCCCCAAGCATGGCCCCAATTGTTAGAATGAAATTAAGGCCTTTTGGAGGTCTCCATATAGGGTCTAGATTGAGGCATCTACTAATTTGACATGTAGGGTCCTTTTTGCCTAGTGGAATGACATTGGCTTCAGTGGCATGGTGACCATCCAAAATGCTTTTATTTTGTCGTCCTACCAAGCTTGTGCCACCACCAACACTATTTTCCTCTAAACACTTCTCCATGATTCTAACCCTCTGATGAAGCTACTCCATTGAACATTCCTACTTTGCAACCTCTGCCAACTATCTTGTGCCACCCACCATATTGTTTGGCATATGTCTACATAATATGTAATTATATTATAATTATTATAAAGTAAATATTATTATTTTTAATTATTTTATCATTATTTTTAGGGTTAGGATTATGGTTACTATTAGGGTTATGGTTAGGGTTAGGGATATGATTATATTTAGTGTTATGATTATGGTTAATGTAGGTGATTAATGAAATAAATATTTGAATTGAATAATAAGAGTGTTGAGGCCAGGGTTATGATTATGGTTTATGGTTAGGGTTAGGATTAGGTGAGGGTTACTATTATGGTTTATGGTTTAGGTTTATATGTAAGCTTAGTTTATAGGGTTAGATATATTCCCAGGTCTAATCCGCACAATAACCATAACCCTTAACTCTAAATCGTAAACTATAAGCCCTAATCATAAGCCTAACCAAAAACCATAATTGTAACCCTAACATAACCCCAATCCTAACCCTATTTCTCATAACCCTAACACTAAATGTAACCATAACACTAACCCCAATCCTAACCCTAAACCATACCCACACCTAACACCATCCTTACCATAAACCCTAATCGTAATCCTAATAACCCTAACACTAATGAGATATCATAATCATAACCCTAACCTAACCATAATC